>PVHP010022827.1:0-28010 GCA_004024765.1 Zapus hudsonius
GCTGAAAGAGAAAGGAGCCTGTACTATTGGCATTAAAATAGATAAACAAATCAATCCAATACAATAGAGAGCATGGAACTAGATACACACACATATGGTCAATTAATTTTTGGCAAGTTAACAAATAACTTCAACGAAGAAAGAAAAAAATCCTTTAAATCAACAGTGCTGGCATTACTAGAATCCATATGGAAAAAAAGAACTTTGATCCATTTCTCACGATGTACATCAAAATTAATTTGTGATAAATCATAAACCTGAACATAAAAGCTATAACTATAAAGCTTCTCTTAAAAAGAAAAGAGAGAAAGAGAGAGAGACCATGTTTATGACCTTGGAAACACAAAGGTTTCCTAGGGCATAGAATTACTAACCATCACAGCAAAACTGAGCCCGTGGATTTTATGAAAATTGAATATTTCTGTTCATTAGAAGAGCCAATTAAGAAATGAACAGACAAGCTACACACTGAGATAAAAAGTTTAGACTAGATGTATTTGCCCAGGGAGTTGTATCTATCAGATGTAAACTGCTAGAATCTAGTTAGTTAAAGACAAAATATTTAACAAAAAAAATTAAAACAGGGCTGGAGAGATGGCTCAGCAGTTAAGGCACTTGCCTCCAGTGTTTAAGAGGGTTCAATTCCCCAGGACCCACATATGCCAGACCCACAAGGTGGTGGCCCTGGTGCTAGCTCTCTATCTATCTATCTATCTATCTATCTATCTATCTATCTATCATCTATCTATCTATCTCTATCTCTGTATCTCTCTGCTTGAAAATGAATAAATAAAATATTTTTAAAAAATTAAAACAAAATACTTAAACATAAACCTAGTGAAAGGTAAATCCATAGGTGGGAAGTAATTGTATAGGAAATCGCTGACTATTATTGATTATCAAAAAATGTAAATTGAAGTGAAATGAACACCATTGTAGGAAACTTTAGGCTGCCTACAATGGGAAAGTCTGGCAACTCCAAACGTTGGCAGAGATGCCAAGCAACTGAGTTTCTGTAAATTATCCCTGGAAGTTGAAAACAGGACAGCCTATCTGGAAGGTATGTGACAGTTCCTTACAACGTTGGGCCTGCATGTACTCTGTGAATGAGCAGTTTTGTGTCTTGGTTTTAAAAAGAAAAAAGGATAGATGTCCACAAAAAAAAACCACTCAGGAACCTTCATAGTGACTTTATTCATGAGTCCAAAATTGAAAATAGTCCAAATATCCATGAAATAAAGAATGGATGAATACCATATATATTGGGATCCCACTTATACATAGTTCTAGAGCCAACAAAAATCACTCCATTTTGTGAATATCAAAAAGAATGATCATGCTCTTTTATGGACACCGTTCAACTAGGAAGAGTCATGAAGGAGTTTTCTGAGGGTGTCCATATCGTAACTAGGTATATATTTCACAAGTACCCTGTTTACTTATTAGCTGCCCATTTCATTGTATATAAATTGTACTTTAATTTAAAAATTATTCCATAAAAAGTTGACAAATAAGCATATTTTAAACAACTCTTTTTCTATAAATTCTAAGGCTTTCATCCTTTGTGTATGTTATATGTATGTAGACCACACTGAGTAAGCTGCTATATACATTGTAGATTATGTATGCTTCTTAGTTTTGTACTTTTATGTATTGCTGACTTTGTCACTATCAAATTCATTCATTTAAAAGGTTTTGATCATTAATCTTTGGAACATGACCCTCAACCACTTCCTCACTTTTCTCTTACTATGTTTGGTTCTCTCTCACCTGGCCATCACATTAGATTTCTACCTGATGTTCTTGATCTGATCTTTTTGATTGATTTTTTTTCCCCCTGAGACAAGTTCTCACCATGTTCTTCAGACTGGTCTCAAATTTGGAATCCTCCTGACTCTCCATCTGGCCTTCATGCCTTCATGCCTGGCCCTGATTGGTTCAACAGTCTTTCTTCTTGTTGCATCTTTGCCTTTCAAAGATTCTAATATGTTGATACAGCAGTGTGTCAGTATAAAACAGTAATTGGAGTTCCTCTGCCAATGCACCAGTATTATGTGAGAATTTTGGAGTGCCCCATATTCTTGAATTATTTATTCTATGAATGAAATACACAGATCAGAGGGGTAAAGTTTACAGGTTTTATTTGATGATGGACAGATATTAAGAGAAGGAAGACAGAAATTATGTCCAAGAGGGGACATGAGCTGTGATCCCAGAAATGAAATAGCACAGAATTTAAAAGAAGGAAAAAATGCAGAGCTCTTTCCCAAGGAAGCCAGAGGGTGTTTGAGATGCCCACCTAGAGAGAAGGAAGGAGGAGAAAGTAGAGAACTAGCTGCCCAGGAGAAGACAGGAGCTGGGTGAAGCACATGCCCACGTCTCATGGTTTAAGATGAAGGCAATCTTGATATGTGCTGGACAGCCTGTTTTAAATGTGTGATCATGGGAGAGCTTCCTTAGCCTCTTGAAATGAGGACAGTCACACGGCATGACTAAGACACCTCATTAGGAAGGTGATAATGTCAGAATGTAAACCTGTGTCATCTGACCCCATGCAGCACACATGCTGCTTCTCTTCTGACTTTTGATGTTGCAACCTGACGTCATCATCTTCAGAAGTGTCAGGCAACATTCATAGTGATCCTGGGACTCAGGTGGCCTGTGAGCATTAGATTGGACATGAAGTGCTCAGGCCTTTATTATCCACACTGACCTTCAAACCCAACCCTGAGCACCTGCCCTTGTCCACAGCTACCTTCCCTGTGTTCCTTGTGACTTCTGCCTTTTTATTCCCATAGTTTCTTCTAAGACTCCTGCTCTCTCCAGCCTTGGAGGTCATTCACTTCCTTTGGGAAGGTTTTCCCTGGCTCCTCTGGATGCAGAGTCACCCACAGGTCTGTTGAGCCATCACAGGTTGGGATGATGTTCTCTCCATCACTTTTTATTTTGAAGACATGTTTATGTATTAACCTCCCCACAAGACAGCCCTTCCCAACAAAGGCTGCCAGTGCAGAGTTTTTAATGTCCTGAAAAGTTTCACAGTAATTGTTTGTTTACTAAATGAATGTATGATTGACATCTCAGCATCAAGTTTATTCAGCCAAATGCCACTCTCCCTTTATTGGGATTTTATTTAAACTAAATGGTTTAAAGTTCATTAAAAAAAAACTCAAAAAAAAATAAAGGCAAGGGTCATCTTCCTTCTCAGGTTGAGGAACATTCTGAGGCCACTTTTTTAACCATGTTGTAGAATATTGTATTTTTTAGAGCTTAAAATGATTGGCTAAGATATTAAGCTGCTTTAGCAGCTGTTCAGAAAAAAGGATTGCTCCCAGCATATAAATAAGTACTGCTATGTCTCTATAAAATGTGAGACTTTGAATGGCATATCAGATTAGAGTGAAATGAAAAAGAAAGAATCGTTATAAACAAGAAGCTGAGATTTAAAAGATACATTCAGTAACTACCTATGGTCAGTTAAAATAGGCTTTCTGTTAGTGAATGCAGAAATTAAATACAATGCTTGCAATATTAAAGGTACTAAAACATAGGTGCCCCTGCAGCTACTTTAGTTACATTCATGGTAATCTTTCTTTCTTTCTTTCTTTCTTTCTTTCTTTCTTTCTTTCTTTCTTTCTTTCTTTCTTTCTTTCTTTCTTTCTTTCTTTCTTTCTCTTTCTTTTTTTTGCCCTTTGTGTGGAGTTTTTACTGCAAAGGATGTCATCTGAATGTCAGCTTAACAAACTCCAGCCACTTATATCAAATATCAGAAAAAAAATCTTGTATGATTCTTTGTTGCATATGTATATGTGCATAGTTTATATGCATGAGTTTGTATTTGTGTGGGCACACATGTGAGGGGATGCACATGTACACAGATGCCTGTGGAGGCTGGAGGTTGACATTGATGTCTTCCTCAGACATTTCTCACTGTATTTTTTGAGAGAGGGTTTCCTCAGCCAATCCTAGAGCTTTCTGCTAGACTTGCTAACCATAAGCCGCAGAGATTCCTTGTTTCTGCCTCTCTGGCATTTACATGGTGCTAAGGATCTGAAGTCAGGCCCTCATGCTTCTACAGGAAACACTTTACCCATCTCCTCAGCTCTCTGTTTGCATGACTTTTTTTGAGAGGAATTTTCTCTGCTTCTAGTTGTATTAATTCTGGCCAGATTTGTCAAGTAAAAACAATGGCAATTTATGAATACCAATGTGCAAGCATAGAATCTTCCATTTCTTCTGTAAGTAGCCACAGTGGAACCTTTTCTACCATACCCTGTGCTGGTCTGAGCCTTGTCTGTGTTTGGCTGATGTTGATCCCTTCCGTCTATGTTGTTATCTTATAGTGATTAAAATCCAGCTTGCTTTCAGAATATCAGCAATGAACTAATTTGAACTGGTATTAAGAAAGTTGCCCAGCAAAAATGACAGTACTGAGGAGAAAAAAAAGACAAAAAGAAAGCCAAAGTCTTGAACACAGTATATTGTTTAAAGGAAGCATTTCCTGAACATTGAACATGGACTCCTGGTTTTATGTTAAATCTTGAAGGCATACTCAGATAGACAGCAAAGCACAAGAGAGTCCTTTCAATAACCACAGCATGATAGTGAAAGTGACAGTGTGTCAGAACTGAGGGGAAGTCTCAACTGAGGTCCAGGTACTGTGAAAATAGAGCAAAATTGAAGAAAATCCCAAGGAGTTCCTCACAATTCCCTGACCTGAGATTAAATGGAACCCTCCATGGGTCATCAACCTGTTTAAAGTTCTGGGATTTATTAGGGAAAGAACAGGCTTGCAATACCTTGGGGCATACACTCAATCTCCATCTCTTCCTTGTACTTGCTCATGTCAGGGTTCACCTGGGGAACACAGCAGGGGAAACCATCCCATCCGAGATGTGGGTCTGAGAGCAGCCACAGGGAAGCAGCCAAGGGGTGAACCACTGGTAGTTCTGGGCATGGGCCAGATCCAGGAAAACAGCAGAGTGGTACCAACACCCTGGTTCTCCACACACCTCTCAGTCCACTGGTTGAATCAGTGCAGTGTCCAGGCCAAGGAGACTTCATTTGGCAAGATTAATCTACGCAGCTCGATCGATAGTTAGGGTCACCAAGGGAAATCCACTCCAACAGAAGGGGTAAACATTAGGCCTAGAGTTGGCTCCACATATTTATTGACAAATATTTTTTAATGGACACATACACACACACACTCATTGTAATACACTTGCTGCCACTTTGAGTCACACCAAAATCTTGAGAGTGTACGAGTTTCTTCTGTGGCACATCTCCAAGACAAGGTCATACCTTGTATGTTTTGATTCATTTAGACTTCGAACCTTAACCTATCTGTCTGCTGGGACCAGGTCTCTGTGGCATGCTCCTTGCTCTGCTGTTGATAATATTTTGAGAGAGGAGCTGAGACAAAATACCCCATGAGAATTGGAGTTTTATTAGGAGAGTTGGAGCATGCCAAGGTGGTATGGTGGGGCGACAGAGAGAGAGAGAGAGAGAGAGAGAGAGAGAGAGAGAGAGAGAGAGAGAGAGAGAGAGAGAGAGAACTTATTGACTCTAGAAATACCCAAAACAAAGCAACATGGTCCCTTTTATGGGTTTCTGGGGAAAAGGGAAAACTCCCTGTCACATGATGCAGCCTATGGGCAATGGAATGGAGACCGAGAGACATCTGGTCCTTCCAGGCTTAGAAGAGAGGAGGGACCTTTTTCTCCTGCTGGCTTCAGGGTGAGGGGTGGCGGGTGGGGGTAGGCACATCCATGTGAGTGTTGTCATCATTCAAGGTAGCCTCAGCTCTGGCAGCAGGAGATGCTGGCTTGCCCACCTAGCCTTGGTCTTGGGCTGTAGGAGGGCTTATAAAGTGACTGCATCTATGTTCTAACGACTGCATGCAGGTTTCTTCCTTAGAAACATTTGCTTGACATATTTCACTTCTTGACTGTTGACTCTGGCCCTCCCTCTCTCCCACATTCCTTTGTTCTTAGTGTTTTTGTACCGCCCATGAAGGTGACTTTGTAATCCTCCCCTTCCCAGCCTCATGCAATGCACTCAGAAGGTTCTATGGACCAAATTATATCCCTTCGAAATGCATATATTGAAAGTCTACCCTGCAATGTGCGATATTTGGAGACGGAGTCTTGGGGAGGGGTGATTAGGTTTGAAAATGTGGATTCATGTCCTTATAGGAGACAAATGAGAGCTTTTCCACTATGTCTACACTGTGTAAGGAAACAGCCTCCAAGCCAGGAACCAAATCTTGGATTTCTCAACCTACACAATTGTGAGAAATACATTTATTGTTGAAGCTGCCAAATCTACATTATCTTGCTGTATCCACCGAAGATGAACACAGAGAACAATTTATAAATGAGTAAACAAGACTCAGAAAATGGATGCACTTTGCTTTGGAATCTCATTCAATCCCCTGACACCACGGGAGATGCTGGGGAGGCTCCTGCCTCTCTGTGCTCCCAGTGCTGGGGAGGCAGAGACAGGCTGATCTACAACCATCCCTGGAAAGGCCTCACATCACCTAGTGGCTATTTCCAAAACAACAAACCACATTACAAATCTAATATCCCTGCCTTTCCTGCATGTGGTATGCTTCCCTAATACCAGGCAGGCCACCACATTTGTTAATCCAGGGGTAAATAAGCAAACTTTGAAGAGCAGGATAATTCCTTCTTCACTCAAACCCACTTCTTTTAAAAGGTTTGACATTCTTTCTGCTGTCTCAATGCTGAACAACTGGCCCAATCTCAAAGGTGAAAATCTCTCAGACAATTGCTATTGAACAGGCAAGGGGGAGCTGGCCATAACATTCCAAAGTCCACCCCCTGAAACATAACCTCCTCCAGCAAGGATCTACCTCCCCAATTGCCACCAGCTAGGGATCAAGCATTTAGAAGATCTGATTCAAAACACCATAGGGAAGAATTCTCTTCAGTGGTGTAGCCACTGGTAAATTTCAAGTGCTTTGGTAAATAATCTCCAACCCAAGCTCATGCAAGCAACCATAATTAAGCTCAATGGTTCTCCCCTCCCCCGCCCACCCATGCAAGCAAAAAAAAAAAAAAAGATGAAAGAGGAATTAGCTGAGATCTACTCAGTGGGCAGAGAACTACAGACAGGGAGGGAAGGACAAGAGGATTTCACAGGAGGGGATTATTATCCAAATATATTACATGTATATATAAAAATTTTCAATGAATAAAATTTTAAAACAGAATAAATTCTTGGGTGACTATTTGATGCTACAGGACATAGGACATTTTCAACTATTTCAGGGTTGATGTATATTTTCATTGTTTTGTGCTGTGAAGATCACCTTCATGTAAGTATGTGTTTCAAATGGCAGATATATGTTTGGGGCAATTTCAGAAATTGTGTGAAATTTGACCCTAATTCCAAGCCGAAACTCAGTTAGCGATCATTAATGAAACTCCTGTCAGCAACTCCAAGAGGCATTTTTCAAATCAAATATTCTTCTCACACTATATCCTCCAAACTTATAATAATTTAATTCATGCTGAGTGGTGATAAAAGGAAAACTTAAGTCTGTTTCCCATAATTAAACCACTATGTTTCTATAAAAGCATGAAATTTTGTATGTATATTAAAACCACCATAATTGAGCACATACAATAGTCTCACATCTGAGCCAGGGTGTTTCATGCAGCACTTACTGATGCCATGTGCCCTAATACTGTATCTGCAATGTTCAGTGAGCCTCTTGTGTGTTCAGAAGTGAGGCTGCAGTGAGGTCGTGCAGTGCAACACAGGTAAGTGCTGCCAGAAGCATCTGATTCATTGCACGTTTCATTTGAATTAATTTTTGGTCATTGAACAGTCAGAAACCTTTTACTGTTGTCAAATGTATTGTAACCCCCACATTCCATTACTTGACCCATGGGTCTGGGTGGGGATGGGGTTGGCTCAGTGGGTAAACCACTTGCTATGGACCTGTGTTCAGATCCCTAGCACCCACATAAAAGTTGGACATGGTGTAACATGTTTGTAATGCCAACACCAGGGAGGGAGAGATAGGAGCATCCCCAGGGCTTGCTGGCTAGCTTGTAGAATTAATCTGTGAGTGCTAGGTTCAGTGTGAAGCCCTGTCTCCAAAGGAAAACATGATGGAGAGAGAAGAGGACCTCTGGTTTCCATAACAGCCCACAAAAGTGCACACACCTGTGTACATATGGATGCACCCACACATGTATGGACATATATACCACAGACACATGCACAGCAAAAAAAAAAATTAGCTGGGGAGAATACTTTCTAAATTTGTGTACGTTTGATATTTACACAGCAAATCACCTAACAAAGAATGTTTTTATAATGCAGCCTCCTGTTTAAGCAAGGCATAACTGTACTTTCCGGTGATAATGTTATTCACTGAAATTGAGATATGCAAGCAGGGGTAGAAATAAAATTATGAAATCTCATTTCCCCCTCAGCTGCTTTGAATTTTTTTCTTTTTTTTCCTAAAGAGGTACTTTCCTTGAGAGGATGCAATAAAGAGACAGTTAATGCTGTTAATATCATCCTTTGGAGAATTGTGGTGGAGATGGGCCAGTTCCATGAATGGTGTCCCACCTCCACCTATGGGATCAGCCAGTCAGTACCATGGCCACTGATTTAGTGTCACAGTTTCTGAGGACTCTTGGTGACTGAGTCTTAACTTATTATGTCCCTAAATGTCAGAGATTACATCCTAAGGGATTATAAGAATTTGATACCTGTCTCTAGGATTGGACTTTTAAGGAGATGACCATTTTAAAGAACAGTTTTTAACAAACTTTCAACTATTTTTCTAGTTTAAAAAAAAACTGAATTGAGGACCTGGGGATATGGCTCAGCGGTTAAAGGTGCTTGCTTGCAAAACATGCTGTCCCAGGTTCAATTCCCCAACCACCCACATAAAGACAGATGGGCTATCTCTTGCATCAAGACCCTGCTGCAAGTGCATGTACACACACACACACACACACACACACACACACACACACACACACACACAAATAAATAAATAATTTTAAATGAATATAAAATCTATTTATATTTATTATAAATCACATAATTTCTATATATTCAATTATAAATGATACAATTTCACTCTATTCTATTATAAATTATGTTAGGTCTTTTAGGGTTACTCCATCAGTTGTATTTTAACCCATTCATCTCTTGGTTTGAAGTGATTTCACATGAGTCAGCAATATGAAGACAGCTGCAGACATATGAAAATACATATGGTACTTTTTTTGGCAGACTGATATGATTACTTTGCACTTGGGAGGCTAAGCTAGATGGTTTGCTGTGAGTTCAATCTGGGGCTACAGAGTGAGTTTCAGGTCAGCCTGGGCTAGAGTGAGACCCTGCTTTGAAAACACAAAACAAACAAACCAAAATCACACCCTTTGGGCTAGAGAAATGGCTCAGCAGTTAAAGGTCCTTTCTTGTAAAGCCTGAGATCCAGGTTCAAGTCCTCAGAACCCACATAAAGCCAGATGCACAAAGTGGTGCACATGTCTGGAGATCATTAAGAGTGTCAAGATGCCCTGGCATGCCCATTCCCACTCCCCTTGCTTCCTCTCTCTCTCTCTCTCTCTCTCTCTCTCTCTCTCTCTCTCTCTCTCTCTCCTCTCTCTGTCTCTCTTTCTCTCACTCTGCTTGCAAATAAATAAATTATGATTTTTAAATCATAGCTTTTGAAAGAAGATAAAAATTTCTCCAAATTTTGTTTATACTTGCAAACAGATTTAACCTTGAATTACATTATTAAAATAGAGATTAACATTTTTTTAAAATTTCAAATCATTCATCTGTCCTGAAAAATCCATGTTTATTTATTTAATTTATTTTTGCCATTTATCAAATTCCATTGTTCGCTTCTCTTAGAAGATGGTATTTCTCACAGTAAATCTCTTTTTGCTTTTCAGTCCTGTGGACAGGAGATCCGATCCAGACAGTGAGGTCTGGGACAGATTTCACCTCTCTAACTGCTGTAGTGTATGTGCTGACCCCCACCCCACACCCCAGCCTAAATGAGAGCACAGAGAGACCACCCTGTAGACTGTACCTCACAGTCCTACCCTAAACTCACTGGCATTCACTGACATGGGGCTTAAAACTAATGTAATTTAGGAAATTTTTTAAAAATCTGATGTTTAAGATTATTTTCTGTTCTAAGGAATTAATGAGGGGCTTGGGAGATATAGAAGTAAAGGACTTGCCGCACGAGCATGAGGACCTCAATTTGGGTCCCTTGTACCTACATGACAAGCTGGCCACGGAGACACTTGTCTGTGACTCTCGTGCCAGGGAAACAGAGCGAGGCTGATCCCAGGAATGGACTGGCTAGCTAGTGTAGATGGATCGGTGCTCTCTAGGTTCAACGAGAGACTGTCTCCATAAAACAGTGTGGCCAGTGAGGGAGGGACATACTCAATTTCAATGCTGGCATTCACCCATACAAGTATATGCACCTATAATCTATACACACACACATACGAACATGCATCCACATATGCACATACATGTACACATGCCAAAACAACAAGACAATAAATAGAATTAATGCAAATATGGAAGTAAGAGATTCAAGAAATTGATCCATTCTTAGTTAAAAAAAAAATTCCATGTGAAGCAATGTCATAAATCTGGTCCTGTTAAAGGGGAAAGGTTGCTGAAGCTGAGCTGGTTCCTTTGGTCTAAACTGGATCTTAGGAGCTGGTAACTCAGGAGCTCCTGAGTCAGTGTACTGCTGGCATAGGTAGGGAAATGCTACAATGACTCTGTCTCCTCTGCAGGAGAAACTGAGGCCAAGATGGAGAAGATCCAGGGAAGGAATGAAGCAAAGTTCTGAGCTGTTTCTCCTCCTGTGACTACACTTACACCCTGGCCTTTAAGAGGCACACAGGCAGACATCAGCATGAAAGTTTGACCAAATTAAACCTAGGCACTACCCATAGCTGCCAGGTACTTTGTTGAGCACTTGAGTGCGTTTCCTCCTTTGATTCTAACCCTGGGGCCACAAGGAATGCACTATCATTGTTCCTGTCTTATGAAAATTAAATCGGTGCATATTATTAGTTTCTTTGCACATTCGGTAGCTGGCACTGGGTGTACCCTGGGTTAGGTACTGCAGATATAACACACGGTATTTATGCATCACCTTGGACCTCAAGGGGCTGATGATCAAATGCTATAGAAGGAAATAGCAACATGCCACGTGTCTCTTGATGTTTAACATCTCCAAGCCCATTTTCTCCTCTATAAAATCGGACTAATTGTAATACCTATTTACAGAGTTGTTGTGAGTTTACTGTGTGAAATTTGGTGAATATATAAGAAATGGTATGCAGACAGGGCACACAAGGGGTTCCATTGGGAGTTACAGGGTGTTTCATGAGACTGATATGCTAACTGAATAAAGGTGTAGCTACATAAAAGTCTAGCAAGTGAGGGTGAATCCAGTTATATGGAGGACATAATATAACTGGAATATAGAGCAGAATAATGCAAACAATACACAAGAAAAGACAGCTCAGGAACTGGGGATATGTTGGTTGACGGAGGCAGGACAGGCTGTGCAGAAGGAAAGGTAAGAGGGATGGTCATGGAGCGCAGTGTGAACCACCCTCAAGCTGGGGACTTTTACCCTTGGTGGTAGGTAGTGTGGAACCATGCGTAGGTTTTCACTAGAGGGTCACAGTTCTTCAGAAAGATATACAATATGGGTATGAATAGTGGCTTCCAGGGACACGATTAGAATCCCAGGGGAGAACACAGAGGGATGGTGCTCACACATGTGAGTGCCTTAGAAGAAAGGACAGTTGACTGGCTCTGGGGGACAGAGTGTTTGCTAGATCAAAGCATCGAGATGAGCTTTGAGAAGGAAAGAGAGTGGGGGAGGGGACTATGGCAATAATGAGGATCCAGCAAACTCAGCTATTAGCTGCCAGGGATGCTAACGAGGTTCCTTTTGACATCTTGAATTAGAGATGCCATCTGTTTGGGGACACACAATAAACAGGTCTCCTTTTTGAATGGAAATCTGGCCCCTGGATAGAAGTTGTTTAGGCTGATGTGGGAGGAAGAGCTGGAAAAGGCAGATAGGATGTCATTTAGCTGGAGAGACAGAGGGGAGGGAACAGAGAGAGGTGGGCTGAGAACCAAAGGTGAGTCCGAGAAGCCTGGGATGGACAAGGGTGACTCCAGAAGGTGGCTGGCGTAGGGCTCAGATAATTCCAAAAAAACTAGGGAGTTAATCTTGGGGTCTTGAGAGATGACAATTAGAATAATTTTCTTTGAAAGCATTGGTTTCCTCTGTGTTGAAGTAGGAAACACCTTAGGAAGCAAGGAATGAACCACATGAAAGGCATCAGTAGTTACGTGCCTCAGGTGCAGCAAGGTCAAAGCCAACTTGGGTGACCTCCACAATAAGGGGTTGTTCTTTGGAACTAGTGTGTGCTATGAGCACGCGCACGTGTGTGTGTGTGTGTGTGTGTGTGTGTGTGCGTGTGTGTGTGCATGTTAGTGTGTGAGTACACTCAAGCACCTCAAGCACGTGTCAGTGTGAGTGTGGTGTGTGCACACAGGGAGGACCGTGCCCTATTTTCAGTTTATTGCTGTCATATGGGAATACAAGCCCAGTGTTTCTAGCAGTTTTGACTTTTCAAAGGAACTCAGTGATCTCGTTTTCTTTCTTTCCTTTTTAATGTGAAATTTACATATACTAAACTGTCGGCTCAAAAAATTAAAACCCTATCCCAATTCAAATAATCTGCAGGTGGGGCCCAGCCCTTGGGATGCAGTCTGTTACTGTGGTCTAGATGATGAGTTTGAAATGCTCTCTTTAAAGAGAGAAGGTGACTGCAGAGTATCACATGACCCACCACAACCGCTGTCACCAGTGAAGAGTCAAGGTGTGGGAAGAGCATTTTCAAACAGGAGGAAACACAAGACATAGTATAGTATGATAGTAAGAAAGGCAGCTCAAAGAACACTGGTAATGCAACCACAAACATGCCCTTTGAAAGCAGTCATTATTTTTGTTCCTCTGCCAATATCAGTCTCTCCTTACCTATTAGTGAGATTGTCTTCCTACCACTGGTAATTGACCATGGCGGTAGAGCAAAGATCAATTTGCAATATTGTTATTATATAAGCAACATTGAAAACCTATAATTATTAGAGCTTCAAGCAGACTTTATTCTATGCAGTGTTATTTCTTTGGTGGGGAGCAGGGTTTTATAGAACCCAAGCTGGCTTTGAACTCACTATAGAATCCAAGATGACCTTGAACTTCTGATCTTCCTGACATATGCTGGGATTTTCGGAATACATCTCCACCTCTGGTTCAGGTAGTCTGGAGATGGAACCAGAGCCTCATGGATGCTAGGAGAGGAAGCCACCAACTGAGCTATAACCCAGCCCCTGCAATGGTTTTTATAAATTGTCCAATTTTTCCACTTTTGTTGTTAAAGTTGGGGTCTGAAAGCCAGGTGGATGAGGAAGGAGGGAAGTCGGGACAGGCATAGGAAGTGTTTCAGTTCAGGCTTCTCTGAAACTTCCTAACTTTCTGAAATCTGCATCTCCTTCTGAGCAGAACATTGGCTCTGCTCAAACACAGTAGCATTAAAGTTACAAATATTTGAAGTCAAGATGCACAGACCGGCCAGTTTCTGAAAGCATTTTGTAACTACAGAGTTGGGAAGTGGTAGAAAAGCTGTGTGTAGTCTTGTCTGTGTATCTCAGGCCCCTTAAAATAAAAGTGCTGTATCAGAGCATCTATCTTCCAGATAAGCATCACTGGCCTTTGGCTGATGAGTAAACCAAAGCCCGGAAGGGTTGAGAAGCCAAATAAGGTCAGGCACTTACTAAGTTACACAGCTGACGTGTGACATAGTCTGAGTCCCATGCTTGTGTCTAGAGGCAGCTTTAGCCAAATGAAGCTCTGGGGGACTTGCTCCACTGAGTTTCTGCAGTAAAGCTCATATTTTTCTTCCCAAAGTAACAGTAGGCTTTCTTTTTGCTGCAGCCCATGGGGACAGCTATATTCTACTTTTCTAAGAGAAATTGGGAGCGTGGCTCTGAACTCATTCCCAGTGATTTGTAAGGAGGCACTTGAATCCACACCTGATGTTTAATTGCAGTGGATAAGGGACTTTTAATTTCTTATCTTACTTTTTTAAGTCATTTTGTCAAATTGTCATTTTTTGACCATATGCAAAGTCCTAGAAAGAGAAGTCACGTGTCCTCTCTGCCCCATGCCCCATCATTCCTGTCTTTAAAGCTCTCACCATGATGGTGATGTTGTTCTCAGCCTGAAAATTGGAAAGTGGGCGTCTAACACCATAAATCATTAATCGATTCTTTTCTAAGGCCTTCTAAAAGACGTCTTTCGTTGTGTCAGGCAAATGAAAACCATTAGTCTAGTTTTATTTGCTCTTTTATTTTCCTTAACTCTAGAAGCTCACCTGTGTCTCTGTTTTGGGCGTAGTTGATTGAGATATCCAGGCGTTTGTCTTTAACTAAATGTATATGGGCATTTGAACGCAAAGGTATAAATATTTAAAGATGTAACATATAGGTCTGTTCACACAACTTCAAATGCGATCTATGCATCCCTTTGGACAGATGTTAATGAGATGATAAATATTAACATACGGTACAGGTCTACAACTTCACAACACTCTATTTTTTTTTTTTTCTTTTGAAGCAGAAATGTGCTTCTCGGCAGCCTGAGACACACACTGAACATCTGCTTTAAAGAGCGTGGAAATGCAGCAACTCAATGTCAATTGGACCTGGCTTCACGGTTGCTGGCCTGATGATGGCTCTCACTGGGGGAGGAGAGCTTTCCAATAGCATCCAAACCTCCAGAGTGCCATTCAAAACAGCTGGTATTCTATATATTACATAATTATGAAGCACACAGTGTAGTTCCGAATACTTAAGAGGCACTAGGGGCCCACTTCTCAAAATATTTACAGCCTTTTATTCTTCTAAAAACAATAATTTGCATGCCTAAAATGATTTGTGTACCTTTCCCATGCAAATTTCCTTTGGCCTCTTTTCTTGCTGGTAAGCCTGGCTCTGTAAATAGTGATATTTAGCAGCGAGTAGGCCTGGGGGAGATCACGTTGGCAAACCAGGAAAGCTACAGCCATCTCCACAAATTTTGAGTGTCCAGATTGTTACCAGCTAGTTCATCAGGTCCTTATGAAAGTCATGACAGGAAGGGACAGCTCCCTGGGGAGCAGGATGGGATGAGATTTTTGGGTTACTCATCGAAAATTCATGGGACTTTTTTTTTTCCTTTGCCATCTTCCTTTCCCCTCCCCTCCCTGTGCATTGTCCCTGAGATGTTCAGGCTCTGATCACAGGCTGTCCTCAGGTTGCTGACTGCATCCTCCCCACCCCATCTCTGGACATGCAGGAGAGTTAACTTGCCATGATGTCATTTGGTGGGGGGGGACAGAGAAACTTATCCCTGAGGGGAAACAGGAACTTCTGACTTTCTGTCATCTTAGGGTATGTGCCATTTTGGAACCCCTAAGACTCCAGAGCTATTGGCATCAAGATGGAAAATATCATAAAAACAGGAAGGTCTCTGGAGTGAGAGAGAGCTCCGTGGTCGAGTTCTTACCTAAATATGTGAGTCTGGACTTGATCCCTAACACTACCAATAAATAAAAATTGAAAGACAGAGGTCTGAGGAAGGGGTCCCTGTGGGCTGGGTGTCCATTTTCCAGGCCAGCTCTTGATTTAGGGGAACACTATAAAGGCTGTTCCAGAGTTCCAAGTTCCACCATGAGGCAAGACCCCAGGCCAAGGGTTACAACACAACCTTCTCCGAGCTCAGTGAACCTGATCACTCAGTGGGCTTCCCCATCCACTGCTGTGTCTCCAACTCTCACACATACGCAGAATGACACTCAGTCAAGCCATTCCCTTGACAACCAGGAATTGTGCCCGCTGGGTGCTATATTGGGCAAGGAGGATGTGAAAATATAAGAGAGGATGTTGTACTGTAGGGAACAGATTTTGAATGGGTAGAGAACGGAATAAATCCAAGTACTTGTATCCAGGCATCCACCACATGGTAGTAAAAACAAGGAAGTTGGTGTCATTTAAAAGATGCACTAAACAATGTAACTCATTATGGACAATAAAGAAAAAAAAAAGGAAAAAATAATAAATAAATAAAAGACGCAAACCGAGATGGTGAAAGGTAATCAGCCAGTGTGGCCTGCTTATTTCCTCGTTTCTTTGCTAAGAAGAGGTATTGGCGCTAAGGAGATAGCTTGATGTATAAAGCATGCATGAAAGTCAGAGTTCAGATCCCCATCACTCATATAAATGCCAGGCAGGTGTGACAACCCACTGATAATCACCATGCTTAGGAGGCAGAGACAGGAAGTCTCCAGGGTAAGTTGCTACAACAGCCAGATTGTCAAGGTGTGGCTTCAAATGAGAGACCCTGACTCAGTGAATAAGGTGGAGAGAAGTTGAGAAAGATGCTCACCATCAACCTCTGGTCTCCACACTTATACACACTTGTGGTGCCCACACACATGCATACACCACACACACACACACACACACACACACACACACACACACACACCCCACATACACATGAAAAGAGAAGGTCTCACTTTGTTTCAGGGTTCAGCCTCCCAAACTTGAATATCCATGTGACCTCTTGATGTGATCCATGATAAACTTCAAACGAATGAGGCTGTTGTATGTACAAGACAGTAGAGTTTTTATAGTGAGCATTGTGGAGTTTTTAATAAGAAAAAGAAGCACAACCTAAAATATTAATTTTGTAAGAGTCATAGTGGGGGAGAATATCCAGAGACATTGCCCACCTCAGTAACAACCTGCCAAGGGGGGCGGGTTAACTCCTAGGCTGTTCACAACCCCCTACCCCATGGGCTGGTCCAGACTGCCCATGGAGGAGGATATCCAACTGACCAGGGACAGGGAAGAGGGAAATAGGGGAAGTGGAGACATCAACGCATTATTCCCTTATTAAGTGTATCAAATTATGGATAATAAAATAATAATAAAAAACATGATATGGTAAGTCCATAAATCAGTAACAGTCACTTATCATTATTATCAACCATATGCACTCCACGTGACTTAACATGCTATATTTATGTGTCACCAGCAGGGGATCAGAACTGGGCATTTGGTAGTTACTGAAAATACTGAAAGGTGTTATTGTGCATCATGGTGGGATGGGCTACCTTCCAGGAGCCAGATGATAGCTGAATATTTATGGACAATGTCACATGACTTAGCCCCAAAATGGAATCCAATAGAACATTCACTCTGGCTTTCATCGCACTGTGAAAGAGATGATTTTAAAATTTTGTATACTTTGACAGTGGATTAAAAGTGAAGAAAGTCCATCTGAAATTTAAGATTACCATGCCCCTGTCATTTACAGGATGAGGTTAGTACAGATGATCTTAGCAGAAGGAACACATAAGTAGATCAAAGTATTTTTAATTTTGATTTATTTGTGTGGGGGGAGTGTGTGTGTGTTTGTGTGTGTGTGTGTGTATGTGTGTGTATGTGTATGGGCACAGCAGTGTCTCTTGCTGCTGCAAATGAACTCTTGACGCATGCACCACATTGTGCATCTGACTTTACGTAGGTACTGGGAAATTGAACTTGGGCTTTTCAAAGGAATGCCTTGAACCACTGAGCCATCTTCTCAGCCCCAGATTGAAGTGTTAATCAAAGGTCTCTGTGGTGACTCTCTCAAAAGCCTGTGCCTACTCTAGGGTGAGCACTCATGTCCTTCCTCCAAGTCTCTTTCGCCCTCTCTTAGCGCCCAGGCTTAAATCTATATTAAAACCTTTTCTTAGTAAACTCAACTGTGTTTCATAAAAAAATTTAAAAAAAAAATTTCACTCTATATATGCAATCACTTGTCTATATAGAAGTATCTATGTATATATGAGAAAAGCCAGATACAGGAAGAAAAATACTGTACAATTGTACTTATATATGGTTTGGTAAAAATAAGGGTCAGATTCATAAAACTAGTAGGTAAAACAATGTTCACCTGATGGGACTGTAGGGAAGGAGATGAGCAGAGGTGGAACAAAGACACAGCATCAGATTTGTAGGAAAAACAAGGCAAGAGAAGCAATGGACACTCTGAGAACTCCAGTTCATAAAATTATATTGGGAATTTTTGTTAAGTAGGTATTTTTACTGCTCTGTTACATGTACATAAAATACATAAATGATGACTGTGTCAATTTGTTTCATTATATTTTATTATCTATATATCTCATAATGTAAGTTGTAAACCTCAAATATACACAATCATATATTTGAGGGTGATATTAATGCTCAAATAAGTAGGCTATATGTTGGTATGAAATATTATGTATATACAGAGCACAAATGTTATATCACATAGAAAAGGTAAGAAAATAGGTAAAATATCTTAGTGGCTATTTTGGACAAAGTATTCCAAAAGAGTTATTTATTTTTCATGGTTTTCTGCACATTTACAGAACTGAATATTTGTTTTGTAAACAGAGGATACATTTTTGCTCCTACGGGAGCAAACTCCGAAGGTAGCAAATTAAAGTCATTTCTCAGGAGAGGACAGCAAGGACACTGGTCACCATCTGTACAGTCATTTGCAACCAGCCTTACTCCAAAGCCACACACTGAAAATGATGGAGTCTCTCTGTTCCTTCATTCAACAGTCATAAAAATACTTACATTAGCCAATGCCAAAAAAACAAAAGATAGGTTTGTCTGCAGTCTCAAATGGCCTCCAGTCTAGTTCAGGAAAGAGACAAAAATAAGCACGGACCACTTAGAGATGTAATAAAGGCTGGCTGAGTAGGTTACATAAGTCAAATGGAAACCTTATGGCGCTTACTCCAACTTGCCTTGAGTCTGAACGCCTGTGTTGCTTCAGATTCCTACTGGCTTTTTATCCTTCCATCATCTAGTTAAATGATCTCTGAGTGCCATATGGATTTCTCTCATGATATAAGTTCCCTGAGAGCCACATCACATCATATCCATATTTATGTGCCCCCTAATGCCTTGCACGGATTAGAAATTCTGTATATATTCATGGGTCAAGTAATGGTTCAGTATTGTGTGAAGCTATGCATAGAAACTCAATAGGAAAGAATTACTTTCCACTCAAGCAAACTATTTTGCAATTCTCAGAACTGACTGAGAACTGATGGGATTGGTGTCTTCCAGTTGCCAGGTGGCAAGGGAAGAGGTTTATTGGTAAAATGAGTAGCCTCTGTTCTATGTCACAGTGTCTTTTTCTTCACAGGTGGCCATATATGTCCCCTGACGTCATTCGATCTGTAATGCCGTGGGGAAAGGCAGGAACTTCTCCCCATTACATCATAGTTGTAAAGTTGACAAAATATCCTCCACAGAAAATAGCTTCTGGAGGACTTGGTAGGGAGCCTGCTTTTTTTTTAATGTCCAGGAACTATTGCATTGCAGCACCCATTAAATAAGCACCCGTGACTTATTACTATCTGTAATAATTAGTTGGAAATGATTTACAAATTATATGTTATAAATTTTAAGGCATTGATATAAACATCATAGTAACCCAAAACTATTTATTTTGCCCGATATTAAAACAATGAAATTGACATGAGATAATCTAATTAATAAATCTAAATAAAATAACCCTTTTTAACACTGTGTGAAAGTTTTGACCTTAATTTATTTTTATTTTTAATTAATATCTTTATTACAAATTAGTATATACACTGTATGAGCAAATCTTGTGAAGGTGTCCCTGTTTCCCTCCTCTCTGTCCCCTATTCACTAGGGTCCTACATCCGTGCTCATACTGGATCTGTCCTTAGGTTAGGGAGTATGAACTGCACCCAAGGGAGTCAGTTTTTCTTTTTTTCTTCCCCCTTTGTGCATTGTTGCTGAGGGGGCAGGTGTCTGGGGACATTCTCCCCTACCATGGCTCTTACATTCATTCCGCCCCCTCTTCCTCTCAGTTCCCTGAGTCATGGTGGGCGAGTATTAAGTCTACTTTTTTATTGTTGAGATCTTAAGTACCTCTGGATCTTTGGCCTGGGTACCCTTGGTGTCTGTCTCCATTGACTTTTCATGGGTTATCAGACTTGCTGTGGTGATTGGTCTCCTGTTTGTCTCATCACTTTCTTTTAGGTTTCATTTGGGCCCTGTGTGAAGGCTAAGGGTGGTTGTCTCTTGCCAGGATGTCATCCATCATCCCATGTCTTGTTGGTGGAATTAAGTTGTCCCTAGCTCTCTCAATGCCTTCTGAAAAATACAAACAGAATCTCTATCTGAGAGTGAGATCAGTATAGGTTAAATGAGACAACATTGCTATTTTGGCTAGCTCCTAAAGGGTGTAGCCTCTCTGTAGCTCTCTGGTAGTGGGAATTTCCCCTAGGAGCCCAGGTGCTTGGTCCCCATAGGATTTTGTCATGGATCCCAGTTCAATTTAAGGGCTCCTTGTCACTAATCAGATCTCTTAGCCAATCAATAAGCCATTGATTACCCTCCTCAGTTTAGTGCCACTATTGCACAGATGAGCATTTCTTGACTTGCTGGTCTCTTCCATGCAGCCGTGTGTTCATCATTCTTGTGACAACTGTCTATATTGTATATCACTTTAAAGTATAGTTTAGTATGTGGAAGAAATAACTTCTTGTGGTGTGTAACACACTAAGTACATCTTGAGAGTAGATGTTTCCGTGTGTACGAACACAGGCATATCCACACAGGTATGCACAAAGTATGCTTGTGTGTGTATAGTGTGTGTGTTTGTGAGTGTGGGTGCCCATGTCCAACAGAACACATGTGGAGGTCAAGGACAAATTCATACATCAATGCTTGTCTTCCACCTTCTGGGTGCAATGTCTCCCATTGTTCACTGTTGGATTTGTCAGGCTTGCTGGCCATGAGTCTCCACCTTCCTTCTAAAGCATTATTTTTAATGGATGAAGCTAAGCCATTTGGAACATTAATTAGTAACTTGAAATCTTCCTTTAAAAACTTCCAATAGATGGGCTGGAGAGATGGCTCAGCAGTTAAGGCACTTGCCTCCTGTGCCCAAGTCCCCCCCCCATTCAATTCCCCAGGACCCACATAAGCCAGACCCACAAGGTGGTGGCCCTGATTCATGCTCGCTCACTCTCTCTCTCTCTCCCTCTCTCTCTCTCTCTCTCTCTCTCTCTCTCTCTCTCTCTCTGTCTCTCTCTCTATCTCTCTGCTTGAAAATGAATAAACAAAATATTTTTAAAATAAAATAAAAAAGAACTTCCAATAGAAGGTAATAGTGTCAGGTAAACTGTGAAGCCCTTTGGATGATGAAGATGATATTTTGTTGCTGTTTTGCCACTCAAAGAAAGCTCAAAAACTTGAGCATGTTGGGAAAAGAGATATGAGGGAATGGGGTGCTGATACACATGCTCCCTGTCTGGATGGTGGTGGTGCTTACATAGAGATACAAGAGGCAAACAGAGCAAACTGCGTACTTTAACTGGTTATTTATGTACCAAATTACTTCAAAAATAAAGAACAACTCTAGTGTGCTGGACTTGAAAGTCCCTTCAGAGTTGTGAGAATTAAGTGGCACAGATGACAATGTGTTAATTCCAGCAAATACAAGTGTCATGCTTCTGACCATCCACCCGTCCTTCAGCAGGCCAGGAAAACTGAAAACAGTGGCTGAGCACAGCAATGAACTCAGGTGATGGTTAATTTCAGATATCAACTTGACAGGATTTAGAATCACCGTGGAAACAAATCTCTGGTTGTGTCTGGGATGGAGATTCTCGACGAGACTAAATGTGGGTGGTGTCCATCTCTGGATTGGGGTCTTCGACTACATTAAATGTAGAAAGCTAGCTCAATGTCAAAATTCATTTTGTTTACCTCCTGACTGCTGATGTCATGCGGCTAGCTGCTTCAGACCCCAGCCATGGCCACCAGACCATTCCTGCTAAGGTGAACTATATCCCCTCCAACTGTAAGCCAAAATAAACTCCTTCTTCCATAAGTTACTTGTGGTCTATAGAGCAGCAAAAAATAACTGTTACAGCTCATTTGAAATCATTCAGCATCCAGGGCAGATGACCCTTGGCCTGGCCCTGTGGCTAGGCTTCCCATCCCCACAGAAATTAAATTCTTTTTTCTCTTTTAAGAAAATCTGCTAAATTCTTATATATATATATATATATATATATATATATATATATATATATATATATATATATATATTATTCATTTTCAAGCAGAGAGAGAAAGAGAGAGAGAGTGAGTGAGTACACCAGGGCCACCACCTTGTGGGTCTGGCTTATATGGGACCTGGGGAATTGAACCCGAGGCCTTAAGCACTGGAGGCAAGTGCCTTAACCGCTGAGCCATCTCTCCAGCCTGGAAATTCGATTCTTGGTTATTTCCAGACTCCTGATTTAGCCACACTATCATGTTATGATTACCTCTAAGACTCTCCCATCCCACATGGCCGTTCTGATGTCTTTATAGGTGGAATTCATTTACATTTAGAAGGCTCATAAATATCTGCTTTTTTTTTTCTTACATTCACAACAAACACAGAGACAAAATTGTAGGGGCTAGGGAAAAAAAGATAAAGAATTTAAAAATTGCAAGTGTATTTTAGCAAAGTACAATGACCAGTGGGTGGTGGCAATGACTAGGCAAGCCTTCTCCTGGTAAGAAGACACAAGCTGACCTAATGACTCCTTGTCTCACCCTTTCCAATGTCAGGAAACTGGAGCTTAGCTCCAAAGGCTTTGTTTTTGGTCCTTAGAGAGGCATCCCCAGATCTGGGTTCTTTGGACTCATGTCCTAGGCTGGGGCTAGGACAGGGCTTCAAGAGTTGGAATAGCAGGTGAAGAGAAGAACCTGGATTCAGAGGCAGCTAGAGCAGGTAGGATGTATACAGCTGTATTTCCTTCCAATAATTCGCATAGTCACGGTAGAGATCAGGACCTGCTTGCTTAATGGCCCACATCTGACACAAGAGTGAAGAGAGAGAAGACCAAAAACTCTGAGTGATTATAACATGGGTAAGCATTGGGATTGTATTTAGGGGGATCCTTATTACATGTGGTCTCTGGACATACCCAGTGTGGGAAGAATTTCTTTGATACGTTCAGGTATAGAAAGTAGGTAGATATACAGTTTATCCCTCCCTTTACATTCATTATTTCTAAATCATTTCTGATTAGAATCAACACTTCAGGGCTGAAGAGATGGTTCAGACGTTAAAGAATTTGCCTGAAAAGCCTAACGACCTAGGTTCAATTCCCCAGTGCCCACTTAAAGCCAGATGCACACAGTGGCACATGCATCTGGAGTTTGTTTGCAGTGGTTGGAGGCTGTGATGCACCCATTCTCTCTCTCTGTCTCTCTTCTATGTCTCTCTGCTTGCAAATGTATAATATATATTCCAGGAGTGTTGGCTCACTTCTTCAATCCCAGCACTCTGGAGGCAGAGGTAGGATCACAATGAGTTCAAGGACACTCTGAGAAACTCCATAGTGAATTCCAGCTCAGCCTGAGCTAGAATGAGACTTGACCTCGAAAACCAAAAGGAAAAAAAAAAAAAGAATCAACATTTCAAGCCCAGACAGTTTTAAAGTTTTTAGAAGTGCGTATTTGACCAGTGAGCATCCTAATACCCAAATGTTTAAAATTAAATTGATCATATCTACTTTCCTGAAGCTCTAAAAAAAGGAAGTGCAATTATTCTTTATAGGTTGGAATATCCTATTATAATTAACTTTAATCCATACTAAATGGGCTTTAAGTAATGGGCTTTTTCTCACCTCTGTTCAGTTTCATTTTTTTTTTTTTTTGGTTTTAATGACTTGAGGTAATGCCTGCTAATGTTTGTTAGCCATCCACTAATGCAAATGGTAATGAGGCTTTGTGTGTGTGTGTGTGTGTGTGTGTGTGTGTGTGTGAGACATTCAAAATCCATCCTTAGTCTATTAACTCTGCAAAGAAAGTTACACTGTAGGAGTCCATAGTAGTCCAAAACAAAAAGGCTTCTATTGTACAAAACCAATTTCCATGTAATCAAGTTTGGAGACATCATTTGCTTATGAACGATACAGCGCACCACCAAGGGGGCCCAGGGCTGTTGGCATGAAGGGCAATTCTGTCTATGAGCCAAGTGTAAAGGTCGAAGGTCAGAGGAATACTTCCTGAAGTTTCTCACTGAAATCCTGAGTTATCATAGAGTATTACTTCATGGCTGCCTGAGTACTTTGGTCAAGCTGAAATATGATGAGTGAGCATCTTTTAACTGATTCTTATAGCAAGAAACTTCAGAAAATAAAAAAAAAAATTAAAGTGCCTTATCTGAGTCATTCTAGGAACTGCTTTTTTTTTATGTGTTTTGTTAAAGTTATAGCAATCTGCTGTTACTCCATTTTTTTAATGTTTTGTGATTAGCTACAGTGGTTGACACACAGTTGGAACTATAATGCTTTTTGTCAGTGAATGAATGAATGAAGTGCTAGATACATAGTTAAGTTAGCCTGACAACAGCCATAATGGCCTGGGGGGGCTGAGCTGAAACTTACTGGAATGAATTTACTGGAATGAGGAACAAGGGTGCATTTGGCTAATCTTACCCAACAAGATGAGGGAGATTGTGGGTGGTTGTGTCAAGAGACCAAATGTTTATCTTGAGGGGTGAGTCCTGGAATTTATCTTACCCCACCACCAAGAATATGGGTGACAGGAATTGGGCTAGAATAGGTAACTTTAACAGAAGCACATTTCCTAAGTAAAACAAACAAAATCGTGTCAATTAATCATTCTATCCTATTCTAGAAAGATTGCTTTATTTTGATTAAAAAATGTTGATTCCCTGTCATTTTCTTACAATGCAAAAATTAACACATTTTATTCTATGAATATAATATAAAGTTTTGGTCTGAGGAAATGTCTTTTATAAAGTTAGACTTTACAGTACGAGCAGTTGTTGGATGACTTTATACATTTACTCGCCTTTAAGTTCACTGAAGAATCTCACTGTCCTACAAGTGCCTTCTGCATAGTTTGGCTGAAATCACTACAAGTTCCATGTAGCCACCTGATTATCATAAAGGCGACCCGCAAACTCTCTCAAGGGATCGCCTGCAATCAAATACAGGAGCCTGGGAGGCACATTTCAGAAGCAGCACCACCCTGACATGCTACAGGGATTCTGCCTTCGAAATCGATGCTGATACAATTCTGCGAGTCTGTAATCGGGTTGAGATCATGATCTGGCGTGTTGAACAGCAGAAGGACTGCAATTTCCACTACAGCGTTCTAGTAAAACAGGGCTTTGGGAAGGTTACCCTGCAATGTACTAGTTAATATGTTTGTTAAGGTATTATCTTTTGTTCATTGGTTTGCTGAGAAAGTGAAGTTGATTATAATTCTTGAAGATTAGATTTTCTTTATTTTTAATACACCCGGGGTTTTAAATGGATGTCCCCTGTCTATACCAGATTGCATGTTTTATACCCTTATCTTCTGAGGACCTAGCCTAACATCGAGCTAGTTTTCAGAATAAAGTAATAGAACCACACCTTTTAAAGTTAAAAGGGGGGAAGCAGGGTTGGAGAGCTGTCTTAGCACTTAAGATAGTTGCCTGTAAAGCCCAAGGACCAGGGTTGGGTTCCCCATACCTACTTAAAGCCATATGCACAAAGTGGTACATGCAATTGGAGTTCCTTTGCAGCAGCTAGAGGTCCTGGTGCCCCCATGTTCATTCTCTCTCTCTCTCTCTCTCTCTCTCTCTCTCTCTCTCTCTCTCTCTCTCTCTCTCTCTCTCTCTCTCTCTCTCTCTCTCTCTCTCTCTCTCTCTCTCTCCTTGAAAATAAATTAGTTTTTTTTAAAGAAAAAGAGTTAAAAGTCTTCAATATTAGCTTAAAAATACATTTTTTTTCTGATACTGTGGGAGGAAGGCTGTGGAGGTCTCTGACCTGGACATGACATACCATTGTATTCATGAACTTGAGATGTAGGTTAGCATCTCCACTCTACCTACATACCGGCTACTAATTCTGAAGTTCTGTGTACAGCCCTCCTTCACAGTAACACTAAATGAAACCCACATTCAATTCACACCAACTTCTTAAGCAATTCAACTGGTCCAGATGATGTTGAATCTCTTGTTCCAGGTGATACTGTGTCACTGAAACTGGCTACACCTAGGAATTCAAAAGGTATGTTTCCTCTTGCCAGTTTGAGTTTATAAGCTTTGCATATGATGGACTACCGGAATTTTCATCATTGTGTTGGTTGGTGTTCATTTTGACAATGAACAAAAATTTAAATCAACATTTATGTTTTTTCAATTTTTTGATTTTTCTTTGACAATTTCATATATATGCCTATAAATGCATATTGATTTGATCATATAAACCCCTGTTCCTCCCTTGTGTCCTCTTCCAATCCTACTGAACCACATCACTGAAGAAATGATCCCCCTCCCCAGTAACTACGGACTGCCTGGAGCTCCTCTGGAGAAGCGGGGACTCAAAGCCCTTCCCCATCCATGAGAGAGTGATGACTAGCCTTATCCTGTGCGGATCTTGAGCTGTAACCATCGCTGCCTTGAATGCAGTGGCCAGGCGAGAGTCGCTCAGCCTTCCCCCTCCTCTGACATTCTCTCTGCCCTCCCCTCCGCAGTGTTCCCTGGATGCTCAAGCTGGTCCCATAGGACTGAGCATACAGCATTCTCCCATTTTCAGCTCTTTGACCCGTGAGGAGACCCTACATTAATAGCAGCCACTGCAAACAGCAAGGCTTTTCTGCCCAAGGCTAAGAACAGCATTAATGCAGGGACTGAGCTCTGTCTGGGTCTCCCACCATTTTTACTTAAGGGGATTAACTTAATAGAGCACCTCCAAAACACAGCATTCATTCAACTATATGTATAAAATTTCTAATTGCATTTACTCTTCCTGTACCTGATGTAGCGTTGAATACCAGAGGCCACAGTGGGTCTCAGTCTCTGAAGTGTTTGTTATAAGTTCTTAATGCTTAGTCGACCTGTGAGAGTTCAGCTCGCTTATGAGTTTTTGTTTTTCTGGAAGAAATGTAGATGATTTCATGACACCTCATTTATAAAGAATCATTGCAGTGACACAGAATTATAATTTTTCCTAGGATTCAAAAATCCAGTCTCAGGCCTCCATCCTTTCCCCACAGTGTAATAAGCGTGCACTTTTAGTGGCCGAAGAAATGAAAAAGTAACAGTGTCACCTCATTTAGAAGATTCTTTATGTTGAAGTATGCAAATTTCCTGTTTTCTTGATTGATTTATATTGGTGCTGTTTTCCCCCTGATTTGATAGAAATACCAAAAGTGGTAGAAAAAAAAGCCATTTTTGTATGATATTTGAAAAGGATTATAATTTCTGAATATTATAATATGATATTATATAATAAATATAATAGTGTTAACTCCATTTTATAAATTATTAAATGTATAAATTTATGTACACATTATAAAGTAATATGAAATAAATAGAAAACAAATATTATTAAGTATAATAAAATAGTATAATAAACTGTATGTAATATTATAGTAAGCCCTAATTAACTGGCAGACTTTTAAACGGTTTCTTCTAAGGTACTGTGTTATTTGCATCCAAATTTTTACAGGGATTAAAAGATTCCTAAAATTAAAAAATCACTGGGATTGTTTTAACCCTTGGATACTACAGAAGTTTGTCTCTAGTGGCAAGCCCCCCCCCGAATCCCTAAAACCCCAAAGTGTCCTTGTAACTATCCAGTAGTAGAAACTTTCAGTCCCCTATGGGAAGGTCCACCTCTTGGATAGGATAGTGAGGCACCAGAAGAAATTAACTTGATGCTGTAAGGAAACAGATGTAGGCAGACTGCTAAATGTCGTTTTTTCTCTTTCTGAACCATGAGACTCTGCTT
>PVHP010022828.1:0-27932 GCA_004024765.1 Zapus hudsonius
CACACCCACACACACACAACAAATAATTTCTTTAGAGTGAGACAGGAAAAAGGAGGAAGAAGCAATTAAATCCCTAGATAAAATTCTAACAGTATGTAAGCACTGGTGGCTTTGGAGGATTGGGTATTCTAAATAATAAATACTATTCAGACATTCTTTGAATTAGAATTGGGATTGCTGAAATTTGTGACAGATAGGCAGTGACGCCTGTGCTGAGCCTTATGTTTAATCAGAGAACTTCAACTAATTGCAGTTGTCGTTGTTTCCACAGTTATCACTGGGTAAAGGTAATGCTCCCATTTCAAAGATGAGAAAACTATGGCTCCTGACTGGTATAGTTTCCCCACCTGTCAAAGATGAGAAAGTTGGCTCTACCGTTGGCCCCTCACGCACTCTGCTCTCCCATGGGCTTCCCACTGGCTCTACTCTCTCCTCAGCCCCTCATGCAGCCTGCTGCTCTCTCCCCAGGCCGATCCGGCTTCTTACCCCCTCACAAAGTCAAAAAGCCTGAAGAAGAAGATAGTTGGGAGAGTCCTGGTGGTCCACAGCAGCTTCAGGTGGCCTCCCATCTCTCAACCACAAAAAATCCAGACAATATAAGTCCTCCAAAAACTATAAATCCATCAAAGATAACCTTCAGTAAAGTTGACTTAGATGAAGTGATGAAATGTCCAACAAAGAAATCAAAAGAATGATTATAACTATGTTAAAAGAAATCAAAGAGGAAATCAAACTCCAGAAGGAGAATCCAGGAAACCAGCTTAAGGAAATGAGGAGGTTGATACAAGATATGAGTAAGGAAGTAGAAACAATAAAAAAATACCAATCATAAATGCTGGAAATGAAAATCACAGAAAATCACATACAAAACTGCAGAAAGTCTCACCAACA
This sequence comes from Zapus hudsonius, assembly GCA_004024765.1. Taxonomy (NCBI): domain Eukaryota; kingdom Metazoa; phylum Chordata; class Mammalia; order Rodentia; family Dipodidae; genus Zapus; species Zapus hudsonius. The sequence continues at coordinate 892 of PVHP010022828.1, forward strand.
GAATGGATCGAGGAGAGGACAGAATATCTAAACTGGAAGACAAGGAGGAACTGGAACAGTCCAACAAAGAGAAGGTCAAGCTAATAGGAAAGCATAAATGAGAATTTCAAGACATTTGGGGCACTATGAAAAGATCAAATTTAAGAATTCAGGCAGAATGGCCTTTACTCACTTAAGAAAGTGCTCAGCATCCTTAAGCATCAGGGAAATGCAAATCAAAACTACAATGAGATTCCACCTTACTCCAGTCAGAATGGCAGTCATAAAGAAAACCAACAATAGTTGGTGGGGAGGATGCGGGAAAAAGGAACCCTCATTCACTGCTGGTGGGATTGCAAACTTGTTCAACCACTATGGAAAGCACTGTGGAGACTCCTCAACAGAATGGACACAGAGCTACCAATGGACCCAGCTATCCCTCTACTAGGCATCTACCCTCAAGATGTCACACCTCAGCACAGAGACATTTGTACAACTATGTTTATAGCAGCTCAATTCACAATAGCCAAGAATTGGAATCAACCAAAATGCCCCTCCATGGAGGAATGGATAACAAAACTGTGGTGCATTTACACGATGGAATTTTACTCAGCTGAAAGGAAAAATGACATATCAAAATTTAGAGAAAAATGTGATGAATGGGTCATTGAAGAAATCATGAAGGAAATAAAAAAAATCATAGGCTTAAATGAAAATGAAAACACAACATACCAAAACCTTTGGCACACCATGAAGGCAGTCCTAAGAGGGAAATTTATAGCTTTAAGTGCCTATATTAAGAAACTAGAAAGGTCACAAGTAAAAAACTTAATGCTTCACCTTAAGGCTTTGGAAAAAGAAGAGTGAGCAAACCAAAAATCAGCAGATGAGAAGAAATAATAAAGATTAAGGTGCAAATTAATGAAATAGAAACAAAAAAAAGAATCAATGAAACAAAGAGTTCTCTAAAAGAATAAACAACATTGATAAACCCTTAGCAAATCTGACCAAAAGAAAGAGAGAAGAGACACAAATGAATAAAATTAGAAATGAAAAAGGCACCATTACAACAGATACCAATGAAATTCAGAAAATTATAAGACTGGCCATCCAGGCCAAATATGCCAACTGGGGCTATAGTGGCACATCTATTGTGGGGAAATCAATTGCTCTCTTATTGGACTGGAGGCCTGCTCCACAGAAGGGAATCCATGCCTGGTACTGAAGACCTAGTCAAAAGCCTATGGTGGGAGTGGTCAGGAGCCCTAGAGGAGTAATGCCTGCTGTTGTCTGTGTAAATACATATATTATGCCACCAAACTGCCTTATAAGCACTTTTTAAATGGTCAATAATACTACCCTCACTTTTGTCTGGAGAAGTTTCTCTTTTTCAGACCACTGGGATTATCAAAGTGCTGAGAAGGAGTGACAGTGGAGTGTTCAGCACTGGGACATCTCTACCACACTTCCTGGGGCTCAGGGTCTGTTGTGGAAGAGGTGATGGAAAGATTGTAAGAGCCAGAGGAGGGGTATGACTGCTTACAGTGCAAACTTCCAGGCACAAAATGGCCTGATAGTCATGACCTCACAGTGCCTGATAATACTACACATAATGGGAGGAAAAGATGATGCCGAAACAAAATAGTTCAGTGTATTGTCTGTAATTATGGAAGCTACGAATAAAAAGTAAAAGAAAAAAGATGAGAACACTGGTGGAGTAATGAGATACCTCGTCTGAGAAGACAGATTGTAACCCAACTGCTTCCTATCCCCACTCTGAACCACTGACGTACAGTGGGGTCACTTCCCATCCACAGAATTACAAGTTCACAGGAACGTTCTGCCGGTCAAAACTGGACCTGGAGGCTGGCGAGGAGGCTCTGGATAAAGTGCTTGCCACACAGGCATGGGGACTGGAGTTCAGACCCCCAGCACCATGTAAATGCCAGATGGGCATGGTGGCCACTCTAATCCCAGTGCTCAGGCAGTGGACAGAGGACATTCCCTGGGCACACTGGCTGGCCCAGTAGCTGAAGCAGTGAGCTCTGGGTTAAGGGAGAGACCCTGTCTCAATAAATAAGGTGGCAAGCAAAGAAGGAAGACAACAATGTCTCCTCTAGTCTCCACAGGCACACCTGTATTACACATACACACATACACGCACACACACACACACAAACACATATACACACATACACATACACACAAGTACACACATCACATGCATACACATGCAAAAAAATATTAATTTAAAAAATTGGACTAAAATTAGCCTATGTCCCTTAAGCTAGAATCTTCCCCTGTGTGCACCAATTCTAACTCTCACAAGCCTCTGCCTGCTGAATGAGCCTGCTTGGAGAAGCAGTGGGCTGGGAAAGAGGAGCGTTATTATGCCCAAAGCCATGTAAGTTCATGTCTGTATGTTGTATCAAGGAAAGTAAGGGGAAGCTTCCTCCCTTAGATGCCACCACCATCCTGGCAAGGTCTGTATCTTTAACCAAATCTCAAGTGAGCATTTCAAGTTCCCCCATGAAACATACAATCTACAAAAAAATTGTGCCAGAAATGTGGGTGGTTGAAGGTTCAGAAATGTTAGGGTTTATGTAGGCTGATAGGAAGTATAAGCATAATGAGAACACCCAAGTGATCTGTGGTTTGTTGTGTGAACTACAGCCCTATCTGCCTACAGCTGTTTTTCACCAGTCCACAAGGAAGTAGAGATAGAGTTTTTAAAAGCAGTTATGAAATTTTATAGCATTTTGACAGAGTAGTTTTATGCCTGTGTACTCTAATATTTTTTAAAAATAGGGATGATTTCATTTCATTTTGATATAATTCACTTTTACTATGTTCTTAGTACAGAAGAATACTTCACAGAGGAAAAAATGGATGTGTAGAGAGAAAAGTTGGAGAGATGACTGTGAACAGGTTTCTGGCTGCAGTCCATTCCTGGACCTGATGATGTCCATACTCTTAGGTTTTCAACACACAGCGAATTCCCAATTTTTTCATAAGTCTGCTCAGAAGATTGTATGGGTTGTGAACTGGTGTCCTGCTAAATAGATTAATAGCAGTCTACTTGATTTATCCTGTTTTCCCAAGAAGTTCTCCCAACCCTGAGGCTCCATCTCTAGTCACCTTTTCATTCTCATTCTTGCCCACACCCTTCATTCTCAAATAAGATGGTTCTTTCTGAAGAAATGATGGGGGGAAAGTGACTAACAGATGAGGTAGACAACGTGTGCAAAGTTTGGGATGTGCTCTCATGGAGCAGACAAATACAAACACACACACACACACAGGGCCTGTCACATCAAGGAGTAGGAAAAGAAACAACAAACAAAATTCAAACCTAGAAAGTGATGGTGGCTGGGGTATAGCTCAGTGATAAAGTGCTTGTACAGCAATACTCAAGGACCCAAGTTCAATCCTCAGTGTTGTGGTCAGCTTTCTTATTTTGCATGAAAAAGAGCCTGATCAAAGCTGCTGGTGGAAGAATGGGTTTATTTTGGCTTAGAGGCTCAAGGGATGACACCATCAAGACAGGGAGAACGATGGAATGAGCAGAAGAGTGGACATCACCTTCTGGCCATCATCAGGTGGACAGCAGCCACAGGAGATTGTGCCAAAAGCTGACAAGGGGAAGCTGGCTATAATTTCAATAAGTCCACCCCCAATAACACAGCTACAAAAAAGTTCTAATACCCAAATTGCCATCATCTGGGGATCGAGCATTCAGAACACGTTTGTTTGTGGGGGACACCTGGATCAAACCATTACACTCAGTAACACCACAAAAATAATTGGAAGAGATACAGACAAGGAAGAAAATTATACATGACTGGTGGAACAGATCAGCCACTCACTGCTACCCTAAGGCAGGAAGATGAGGCAGCTGTGATTATCATGTGACAGCTTCATGTTGCTGGGAGGAACATCGGAACCAGATAGTTTATGGAAGGAAGGGCTTTATTTCAAGCTTACAAATCCAGGGGAAATTCCTTCAGGGGTGGAAGAAGCTGCTTCCATGCATCCAAGCAGAAGGAAAGCATCACCAGCCAACGAGCACAAAACTGGCAGCAAACAGCAGGGCCCCCAGAGCTCACACGACTCTGCATACCTTTGGGCTGGACTCAGATCTGCTCCCAACCCAAAGGAAACCTACAAGAAAGTGGCGAGACAAACAGGAGACCAATCTCCACAGCAAGTCTGATAACCCATGAAAGGTCAATGGAGACAGACACCAATGATGCCCAACACAACCCAGGGCAAAGGTCCAGAGATACTTAAGATCTCAGCAACAAAGCGGACTCAAAACTCACCCACTATGACTATGAGCCATGGTGAGGGAGAATATCCAGAGACATTGCACCCATCAGCAACAAGTCACAAAGGGGAAGAAAAAAAATCAAAAAGAAAACTGGCTACCTCTGGTACAGTTCATAACACCCCTAACCTATGGACAGATCCAGTGTTCACACTGAGGAAGGACCCCAGTGGGTAGGGGATAGAGAGGAGGGAAACGGGGACACCTTCACAAGATTTGCTCATACAATGTATATACTTATTCCTAATAAAGATATAAAAAAAATCTGCTCCCAAACATACCTTATCCAGCCAGGCAGCTGGAGAGCTAGGTTATAAGCTTTAATAAAACACCTGAGTCTATGGAGGACATACATTCAGAGTACCACAGCATCAATATCAGTATTGGGTACACACTGTGCACCAGGCACTGCTAGATACCTCACATAGCATCACAACAAGCCGATGAGCATTTCAGTCCCATTCCACAGCTGGGAAAGAAAGTTCAAAGTGCTTCCTAACTTGCCCAGAATGACAACCGAGAAGACATGAAAAAGATAAGACAAAGATTAAATCTGACTCCAAAACCCTTAACAACCCACAGAGAGCAATAAAACAAAAAGGTAGGCCTCGAGGAGGTACTGTAGAAGAGTCAGGTTCTATCATTCTTGAAATGATAGAAATGAAACCCCTTCAAATATGTGATCCTTGCTAAAAATCAAATGCAAAGGCCTTCTAATTTCTGAGACTGGCCAGTATTTTCCAGTAGGCACCTGTGATGGTTAGGTTTTGTTGTCAACTTGATCTTTTTTTTATTATCTTGGGTGGGTCTCTGAGGATGTTTACAGGAAGGCAGCCTCTCAGCAAGGGACAAGATGTAAGGAAGCTCAAAGAAGCTAGAAGGAAACATCCTTTCCTGTGTGGGCAGTGCAGGAAGGAAATTCCAGAGACTCAGAAAGCCATTAAGTCTGGGATAGTGTTGCAAGACAGTAAGGCTACATAAAGGGAAAGAAATTCTCTCCTTGGCTCCCTGCCTGTTGGCTGCTGGTGCTTGTTAGTGACTTGCACTCACATCCTGCTCTCCTACCCTCCCTGGACATTGGAACCCAGTTTCCTCAGCCTCACATCGTGAACTGAAGAGCAGCCGCTCCCAAGGGAGCCATAAGGTCTTCTGGGCTGGATTGGGACTGCTGAGGCATCCAGCCACGTGGACTGAACTGGTTTCTTCACCTGTGGGCCTGCAGACTGTTATTGTTGGACTGTCGTAAGCTACCCCAATAAATTCCTTTTTACTACAATCCATTCTGTCAACTCTGTTTCCTCTAGAGAACCCTGACTAATATAGCACCCTTATCTATGTTTAGGGTAATTAACTTTTTTTTGCTTATTTTGTAGTGCTGGGGATCAAACCGAGAGCCTCTCACATGCTAGGCAGGTGTTTCATTACTGACCTATACTAGTAAGTACAAAGAGAGATTTTTGAAGGAACCAAATAGGACAAGAAACAAGGTTGGATCTTATGAAGTTATTGCTCTAAACAGTGGCAGGGAGTTGCTATAAAATTTCTCATAAAATCCCATAAATGTACAAATGGCATGACCTTAAAATGAACAACTGGAGACATTGAACATCTGATCTGGGTTTCCAATAGTCAGAAGAGTCCCAGGCTCAGATTGTAGATGACCAATCCATCATGACACCCTCGTAAGCTGTGTCCTCCCTCCTTCCCTTCCTTTTCCTTTGCTTGACAGGTTAGTTGACTTGTTTTTGTAATAATAATCTTAGGTGACTGAAGCCACCCAGCTTCCTGGACCTTTAGGTAGGCAGATGCTGAAGTTAGGCCCCCAGAATCAGCTTCCCACCAGCCTGTCTGGTATCCACACAATGCCCTAAGATGGAGGCATGAGCTCTGGGTACCTGGAGGCAGGAAGCTAATATAGAGCATATGGGTTAAAACTTTCATCAAAATTGACCACTACAGAACACACAAAAATCTAAACTTTTATACAGTTGTTTGAGTAAATGTAAACTATTCAGGGCTGGGAGATGGTAGGTTTGATTCCTCACATAAAGCCAGATGCACAAAGTGGTGCATGCATCTGGAGTTAGTTTGCAGCCAGAAGAGGCCCTGGCACATACATACACACACACACACTCTCTCTCTCTCTCTCTCTCTCTCTCTCTCTCTCTCTCTCTCTCTCTCTCTCTCTCTCTCTCTCTCTTTCTCTCTCTCTCAGCTCACACATCCCCCACTTCAGAAAGCAGTCTGAGTCTGTCTCAGTCTATCTCAGCCTTCTGTCCGCTCTCTTTTCCAAGTTTACACACAGACCTGTACACTACTGTTCTTGTCACTTAATTCCCTGAATATTCACAGAACATAGCACAACATTGCAATGTCATACATAAGATGTTATAACAGACCCATGAATTAGGATTAATGACTCCCAGCTTGAGTTGTTAAGACTCCAAGTTCAAATACTGGATAAAATCTTTAAGCATATTTAGATCACAAAGTAAATGGTGTTTGAACAGATTTCAAGTTTTAACCTTACTTTAACGGACCACTGATTCTTTAAGGTTCTGGGATGATCCTCTCTCTTGATCTCATTGCAACTCCCAACACATCCCTGGAGAGAGATGACAGTTACTCCATTTTAGAACAAGATGCATAAGTGTTCTAGTTTTAAATCTGAAAAAGATCTCTGTGTGCCAAGGCCTCTCTTCATAATGAAAAGATGAGAGTGAACAAGAATCTGCTGTTGAGTTACCAACCCCTTTCCTACTACCATGTGTGGCTGGCAAAATCTCCAAAGGCTGCCAGGCATGGTGGTGCACGCTTTAATCCCAGCACTCAGGAGGCCAAGATAAGAAGATCACTATGAGTTCAAGGCCAGCCTGAGACTACATATGAGTTCCAGGTCAGCCTGGGCTAGAGGGAGACCCTACCTCTAAGAAAAAATGAAAAAAGAAAAACTCCAAAGGCAGGGAAGGTTTCCTGTACCTAGTTACCCAAACATTCTGCGACTTTTGCTCATTTTAAGGAAGGAAATCATAATTTTTCATTTTTGAGGATATATGCCCAGTAAAGGGATAGCTGGATCAACTGGTAGTTCTATATCCATCCTGTTCAGAAGCCTCCACACTGCTTTCCATAGTGGTTGTACAAGTTTGCATTCCCACCAGCAGTGCAACTCATTACTATTTAAATTTCTCTCATGCAAGCCCAAAACCTCTGGATGATTCAGACTCAAGGTTCCTGGGGTCCAGAGGGGAGAATGGAGGACAAGGCAGGATGCAGCTCAGTTCATTTCTCCTCATGGCTGCAGTTCACCAACCGACCTGCTCCTCCATGCACACATCAGGGTTCAGATGTGTGCTCTGCAGGCAGGTGGGTGGATGGTAGCTGTGCTGTGTTTCCTTAAGGGAGTCCTATCCAGTAGTAGGATGAAAGGTAGAGTGGTACCAGCCAGACAAGGCTTCCAGGACATAGAGAGCCCTCTAGACACAGAGGCCCAGGGAGACTCTGAATGCATAGCAATAAGATCTGGACAGCTCTGTGAGGCTGGACACTGGACATTGTGCACCTCAGATGATTTTATTTAATCCCCATACCAGCATTGCAGCTGATACAATGCATAACTCATAAAATGAGAAGACGCAGGCTGGGAGAGGTTGAGTCACTGCCTGAGAGCAGAGCCTGTGCCCCCACATTCTGTCTGCCAAACACACTGAGGTGCTGCATTGGGCTATATTTAACTAGTGGCATTTTCTATCTTCTCAGACACCCATTTTTTTATCATCCAGAGCTGAGGGAGATGCTTCACTGAGCTATTGGCTGAGAGAAAAGTACATTTTTCATACAAAGAGGAAACTTAATTTAGGGATATTGTGTTTACCGATTCAGTCAACTTTTTACCTGTGGAAAACTAGCTCTCATGCCTGATGGGAAGAAACACCCCTAGGAAAAAGCCAAAGATGTTTTCCAAGGAGACCTCTGAGGAACAGGCACTGAGCTCCAAAGCTGCCAAAGACTCCTGGGTGGGAATTTATGCTCTTCTGTTTTCCAGGCTTCTCTTTAATGTGATTCTCCCTACAGTGATATCTCTGAGTAATGAATAATTGACACGATATTCAACAGGTATGAAGATCGATGTGATTTCAAGGCTATCAATCTCTCCACTTTATTGCTTCCTTTGCCTACAACAAGATGGACAGAGGATGGATGTCCTGGGGGAGAAGGTGATGGAACAGCTTCAAATTAGTGTTTCTAGGATGGTTTTGGGAAAGGAGAGAGGACCCAGAGTCAGCAGCACCTTGTTAAGACTCCCTGGAGAGCCACAAGTCAGACAACAGGTGAGCCCAGTGATGAACGGGCACCGTGTGCCTTCTACTTCTCAGTATCCTCTCTCAGCTCTAATGTGAGTGAGAAAAATAGATGAAGAAGCACACACATGTACAAAGATACCCAGAGATGTCTGCACACACACAAATACATGTACACAGAGGGAGATGTATGCACATACACACAGAGCTTGGCAAAAGTCTGTTAATTTTCAGAAGGCCCATGAGGTTGTTTCTTGATTAGGATTGAAAAAAGAAAAAGAACTACAAGATAAATTTAGTCTTGGGAATCAGATCAGGTAGCTCTCCCAAATTTTTAAAGCATGGGAATTTCAGTGAGTCTTGTGTCAATATAAATAAATTCCTCAAAACTATCTCCTAAATTTCCTTTCACCTTCTCCGGAATCATGGGACCAACCCAAGCAAAGGCATGCATTCTAACTTTAGGGCATTTCTCAGCTCTTTCTATTTTTTTTTTTTTTTGGTAGGGTCTTGCTCTAGTCCAGGCTGACCTGGAATTCACTATGTAGTCTCAGGGTGGCCTTGAACTCACAGCAATCCTCCTACCTCTGCCTCCCAAGTGCTGGGATTAAAGGCGTGCGCCACCACACCCGGCTCAGCTCATTCTTTTGATAGGATCCCATTTGACATATTTGGTAAACAGTAATAACAATAAAAAGCTTTTTTAGCACTGAGTATAGATGTTGAAGTTACTGTTACAGTAATTATTCTGTTCCATAAACCTTATGTAATATTGCTAGCGTCCTGTTAAAACAAAAAACAACTTTTCCTCCAAGTGGCCAATTGACCCTCAACTGCATGTTTCTAATTACAATTTTGTCACTTGGCATTCCATGGCCTTGACTTCCACAATTAGTCTCAAAGTAATTAAAAAAGTAATTAAATTGCTTATCCTTTGAAACAATGACAAATCTAATAGACATTCATCATTCATCTGTATAATTCAAAGGTATTAAACTCTTAATCATTAGGGCATAATTGGAAGATAACATTAATTGAATTATTATTCATGCCAGATACTTGTTCCCATCTTTGACTCTCTCCTATCATTTTTGCACTACATCTTACCTGGCAAATGAAAAAGTGAATTTAAGAAAAATTAATATGGCCCAAACTAGACAAGTGGCAGAATAGATTTCAACTTGCTCCTTGGAACTCAAGTAGCAGAATCAGTCAGCATGTGTGCTTACATACATGTGCTCTGAACCCTGAGACTCTACCAGTAAAGCCGGTGATCTGAGCATGTTTGGGGCCAATGCACTTCAGGCAGTTAAGGGGTGAGGCATGTTTAGGGCCTGTGCCTTAGGGGCACCAGCATGTGTGTGGCCTGTGCATGATATGTTTGGGGCCTATGGTCTAGAGGCCCCAGTATGTGGGGGTGCTGTGCATTCTAGACTGGTAAGGGGCCCAGCCAGAGTATCCAGACAGGTAAGGGACATAGTGAATTTGGGACATATCCTTTTGGGCACCAGTGTGTTGGGGGCCTGTGCATTCAGGATGTTTGGAGCTAGTGTGCTCCAGGTGGGTAAAGGACATGGTGAGTTTGGGGACCTGTGTTTTTGGGGCCCCAGTGTGTTTGGGGCCTTTACGCCCCAGGCTGAATAGGGTGCACGATGTTTGGGGCCTGTGCATTTGGAGTGCCTGTGTATTTGGGACCTGTTCACCCTGGGCTGGTAAGGGGCTTGGCATGCTTTGTACCTCTGTGCCACCCCATGCTGCCCATCTCCAACCATAGCTCTTGTATCAGCCATGAGGCCAGAGTGGCTGGCAAATGTGTAACCTCCACAACCTGTGCAACAGGGAATACAACACCATACCACTCCAACTCAGCTCAAACCCTCACTGAAGATCCTACAAAAGAAGTCTTTCACCCCAATGCAAAAAGAACACAAAACACCAAGCTGAGACACCTCTACCAAGATTGCCTAATCCCACAATGGAAGTCACCAATGAACATAAACAGGAGATAATGGGCGGGGGGGGGGGAATCCCAAAATAAAAGCATAACAAGCTTAGTACATAAACTCAATCAGACCTTCACTAAAAGAATGGTGATTTGGAAGCAAAAAGCAACAATGGCATGCATGAAATGCAAGGGAATCGTCTCCTACAACTCACGGTCTTTGTCAATAGGCTTAACTTAATCGAGGAAAACCAGAGGGGCCTCAAAGGAGAGATAAGCAAATTGAAGATGAGCCAACAAGTAGAGGATCTCAATAACAAACTCATTAAGCTAATGAAGACATGATCAAATGCAGGAATGAATTTCACAAAGCATCAAGAAGATTAAGCCGTTGGAACTCAACAAAGAGATGGATATAATACAGAAAAATGCAACCGAAAACAAAAGTCAAATAGAGCTTGTAAAAGCATCTCAGATCCAGAAGACAAGACAGAAGAAATTAATTGGGAATCCAAAAACTTTCATAAATTCAAAAAATAATGTGAACAGAATATGAGAGAATTGTGAGATACCCTAAAATGACCAAATATCTGGATCATGGGTATACCAAAATATGAAGAAATCCAGACCAAAGACACAGAGAACATGTTTAACAAAATTATTGAAAAAAAAAAAAAACGTTTTTCCAATCTCACAAGAGAGGCCCACCCAGATACAAGAAACTCACAGAACACCAGAGAGGACCACAAAAGAAACTCCCCAAGGCACATCATAGTAAAACTCTAAACAATGAAAACAGAGAGAAGGATAAAATCAGCAAAAGAGAAACAACTCGTTTTATACAGAGATAATCCCATCAGAGTTACCTCAGATTTTTCAATTAAAATCATGAAATCTAGAAAGGTTTACAATGGAGTATTTCAAAGTCTAAAAAGCTATAGTTTCCAACCCAATCTACTGTACCCAGTAAAAGTGTCCCCCATAACAGGTGAAGAAAAAAAAACTTTCCATGATAAAAATGAGCTCTATCATTATATAAGCACAAAACCAAACCTATAAAGAATGCCTCAGAAAGTATTCCATACAGAGTTGAGCAACAATCTCAAGAGCCTGCAAGAGGATGAACACAGTAACCAAAACTAAAGCAGCATGAAAACGTACAAAGCAGAGGTAGGAGGATCGCCGTGAGTTCGAGGCCACCCTGAGACTACATAGTGAATTCCAGGTCAGCCTGGACTAGAGTGAGACCCTACCTCAAAAAAAAAATGTATCTTCAGCTAGGAAAGAGCTGGAGACATAGCTTAGTGGTTAAGGTGTCTGCCTGCAAAGCAGAAGGACCCGAGTTCGATTCCCCAGTGCCCATATAAAGCCAGATGCACAAGGTGGCCCATGTGTCTGGAGTTTGTTTGCAGTGGCTGGAGGCCCTGATACACCCATTCTCTCTCTCTCTATCTATCTCTCTCTCTCAAATAAATAAATATTTTTTAAAAAAGAAAATGTACAAAGCAGCAAACCCCATAAGCAGTCCAGCATGGCAAGGATTAAATCAAACCTTACAGTTATAACTTGGAATATTAGTAGATTTAACTCACCCATAAAAAGACATAGTTTAACAGGGAGGATCAGAAAAATGTACCCTTCCATGTGCTATCTTCAAGAAACCCACTTCATCATTAAGATAGACAACTCCTCAGGGTGAAAGGAAAGAAAATGATTTTCCAAGAAAATGAAAATAGGAAACAAGTGAGTCTAGCAATATTAATAGCTGACAAAATAGACTTCAAACCAAAAGTAATTTAAAGGGGCAAAGAAGGCAACGTTTTACTCATCAAGGAAACAATCCAACAAGAGGATATCCAATCATAAAAATATATGCAGCAAACAAAGGTGCACCACATTTTATAAAGCAAAACCTACTTGAAAACATATCAGAAATAAACCCCAATACCATCATAGTAGGGAAATTCAATGCCCCATTATCTTCAATAGACAGATCATCCAAGCAGAAAATTAACAGGGAAACAATAGATCTTAACACCATAGATCAATTACACCTAACACACATCTACAGAACATTGTATCACAATTCTACAGAAGATACATTCTTCTCAGCAGCTCATGGAACCTTCTCCACACTAGAGCACATATTAGGACATAAAACATGCCTCCATAAATTCAAAAACATTGACGTATCTCCCTGAATCATATTGGACCCTGATGTGTTAAAGCTAGAAATTAACAAGGCAAACAACAGAAACTATACCAACTCCTGGAGACTGAACAATATGTGACTAAACAATGAATTTAAGAAATCAAAAGAAAATTGCAACATTTCTATAACTAAATGACAAAGAAAACACAACTGTGATGGTTACGTTTTCTTGTCAACTTGACCTGTTAGTAATCTTGGGTGGGTCACTGAGGTTGTTTACAGGAAGGCAGCCCTCTCAGTAGGGGGCAGGATGTAAGGAAGCTCAGGGGAGCTAGAACAAACATTTCTTCCTGAGAAGGCAGTACAGGAATGATATTCCAGAACCTCAGGGAGTCAACAAGTCTGTTAAAGGGTTGCAAGGCTCCACCCTGAGGCTATATAAGGGGGAAAGAGAGCTCCCTTCTCCTTCCTTCCTTCTGCCTGTTTGCTGGTGTGTTTATGGTGCTGTTGATGGTTTTCTTCTCTCTGCTTAGAGTGTGAAAAGGGGGATTAGCTTCTTTCACCATTATGAACTCCCTCTTGGTCTGTAGCTTCAATTAATCCTTTCCTCCCATAAACTGGGCCTGGTTTGGAGGTTCATCCCAGCAGCAGGCGAGCTGACTATGACAATGACATACCAACACTTATGGGACACAATGAGGGCAGCCCTAAGGGGAAAATTAATAGTGCTCAATGCCCTCCTAACAATGGCAGGGAGATCTCCAATTAACAACATAACCACCCACCTAAAGGCATTGGAAAAACAATGCAACCCTAGGAGATCCAGACAGAAAGAAACAATTAAATCAGAGCAGAGATCAATAAAGTGGAAACAAAAAAACAATTTTTAAAATAGATGAAATGAAAAGCTGGTTCTTTGAAAAAATAAACAAGATTGATAAACCCCTGGCCAATTTGATCAAAAGGAAAAAAAGAGAAGTCTCAAATTAATAAAATTAGAAATGAAAAGTGAGAGGTCACGACAGACACCAGTGAAATTGGAAGAATCATCAGGAAATACTTGCAAAACCTCTACTCCACAAAATTGGAGAACCTGGAAAAAATGATGAATTCCTAGACACATACCACCTACCAAATCTAAAGTCAGAGCAGATAAATCTAAGTAAACCTATTATATCTATCGAGATAGAAAATGTAATAAAAACCTCCCCAAAAGTCCAGGACCTGATGGATTCTCAGCTCAATTCTACCAAATCTTCATTGCAGAACGAAAACCACTTTTTCTCAAACTTTTTCACACAATTTGAGAACAGGGAATACTTCCCAACCCCTTCTATGAAGCTAGCCATCACCCTAATACCAAAACTAAACAGAGATACAAGAAAGTAAAACTGTATAAATATCCAGGGACTTATATCCCTGATGAACTTAGATGCAAAAAAATTCTGAACAAAATCCTTGAAAACTAAATACAATACATCAAAAATGATATTCATCTCAATCAAGTAGGCTTCATCCCAAGGATGCAGGGATGGTTCAACATACAGAAATCAATCAATGTCAAACACCATACTAATAAACTTAAACATAAGAACCACATGACCATTTCAATCAATACAGAGAAGACGTTTGACAAAATTCAACATCACTTCATGATCGAAATGCTGGAGAGACTGGGCATGAGGGCTTATACCTCAAAATAATAAAGGCTCTATACAAAACATCTAAAGCCCAAATCATACTCAAAGGGGAAAGACTAAAGGAGCTCCCATTAATATTGGGAACAAGACAGCGGTGTATACCCTCACCACAGCTCTTTATCATAGTGCTTGAAGAGCTAGCCCAAGCAATAAGGCAGAAGAAAGACATAAAAAGAGATACTAATTGGAAAGGAAGAAGTCACACTATCCCAATTTGCAGATGACATGATCCTATACATAAGAAATCCAAAGGACAGTATGATGAAAATTTCTAACGGTGATAAATTCTTTCATCAAAGTGGCAAGATACAAAATTAACACACAAAAGTCCTTCCATGATCCTGGATAGATAGAATTAATATTGGGAAAATGGCAATTCTACCAAAAGCAATATACAGATTCAACACAATACCAATAAATATCCAAGCTTCATTCTTTGCAGAGATAAAATGTTCTCAAAATTCATTTTGAATGGCAGAATACCTCAGATATCCAAAAATAGCCTCAGCAAAAAAAAAAAAACACCTTGGGAAGTATCACCATGCTGGAACTAAAGCTATACTACAAAGATATAGCAATAAAAACAGCATAGTACTGACATTAAAAACAGACAGACCAGTGGAACTGAACTGAAGACCCAGCTCATAGTTCAAGTGGACTACAGCTACTTGATCTTTGATAAAGGCACCAACAACACTCACTGGAGAAAAGTCAGCATCTTGAACAATTGGTGCTGGAAAAACTGGATAAATACATGTAAAAATGAAACTAGACCCACTCCTCTAATCACACACAAAAATCAAAGCCAAGTGGATTAAAGACCTCAATATAAGAGCTGAAACTCTTAAAAACCTGGAAGAAAAAATAAAAGTAACTCTCCACGATATAGGCGTGGGAAAAATCTTCCTGAACATAACCCCAGTAGCCCAGGAAATTCAACAATCACTCCACTAATGATATCTCATCAATCTAAAAAGCTTCAGTACAGGCAAACATGCCAGAGACAGAACCAACAGACCACCATCAGATTGGGAGAAAAACTTTGCCAGTTATACCATGGACAGAGGCCTAAATATGTAGAACCTACAAAGAACTCCAAAAATTAAGTAATAAAAACACAAACCCTCCACTCAAAAAAAGGGGACAGTGAACTGAACAGGAAATTCACAAAGAAGGGAAAAAAGGACTAATACTTAAGAAAATGTTCAGCATCCTTAATCATCAGGGAAATGCAAATCAAAACAACTATGAGATTCCACTTCACTCCATCTAGGATGGCAATTAAAAAGTATTATAATAATAATAGGTGTTGGTGAGGATTCAAGGGGGAAAAGGAACCTTTATCCACTGCTGATGCAAACTTGTATAACACCTATGGAAATCAGTGCGGAAGTTCCTAAAAAAGATGAAACTAGAGCTTCCAACTGACCCAGCTATTCCCCTACTGGGCATCTTCCCTCAAGGCTCCACTCTTCAATACAGAGACATTTGCTCAACCATGTTTATAGCTGGATAAATGGAGATCAAAGTTGTAGTACATATACACAATTGAATTCTACTTAGCAGTAAGGAAAAATGACATGAAAATTTGCAGGAAAGTGATAGACTTGGAACAGATCATACTCAGTAAACTAACACAAGGAGAGAGAAACAAACACCACAATTCTTCCTCATCTGCAGTTCCTAAATCAGTTGCAGCATGAATAGCAAGCAAACCTGACATGTAACTAGAGAGACAGCTAATAGGAATTGGAGGGATTGGAGGGAGGGAATGGGAGGACGATGGGAGATATACACAAATCTCTTACAAATAAATAAATGAATAAATTTTTAAAGACCCTATTGCTGATGACACAACAAGCTGTTGTCACACAAATCAAGAGTCCTGGCCAGAATCTGGAAGGAAGCCAGTTTCCAGATGGTTAGCTCGTTAGTGCTGGAATATGCTACATGAGCTACCAGGGCAGAGCAACCAACACTGTTGGGAGGAAGCACGGAGCACTGCTATGCGACAGCAACCAGCAGGACAAGATGCACACACCTGTGCAATAGTGGCTCTCAACGTAGGCAGGTAATCAAGGGCTCTCTGATTGGCTCAGAAATCCACTCAATACCAAGGAACCCTTAGCTGGAATTGGGATCCAATCTAAATTCCTATGGAGACCAAGAATCTGGACCCCATAGGGAAGCTTCTACTAACTAGGGGCCTAATGAGAGGCTACACCCACTATAGTCTGGCCAAACTAACAATACTCATCCCATTTAACCTAGGCTGGTCTCACTCTCCATTGGAGAATCTCTTTTTATTTTGCAGAAGGCAGCAAGAACCATGGACAACTCTACCAACAAGACCCCCTGGAAAGAGATGAAGCACCCCTTATACAGCAGCTCAGGCCCAGGTGAAGACACAGGGGCAGTGGAGAGAGGACGAAGAGTGCTGCTTCCACAGGGACCCCAACAACCTGCGCCAAAGTAATGGAGACAGACACTAAGGACACTCAGATGTTCCACCGCAGAAATCCAGAGGCTTCTCAGAGCCTAAGCTATTTGTTCTCTGAGCCTTAACAGAAAGTTAGACTGCTCTTATCTGGAGGACAGAGGATCCTGGCAAGATTTTGTGACTTTTGCTACTTAGCATGTAATCCCCTTCTCTTCAAAGACTCACCTTGATTTTTTGGGGGAAAACTCCTCCCTCCTGCTCAGTGGAGTCTGTGGTGAGCTCACTTCTACTCAGCCAACAGATAAGCTGTTCTCTCTGTTGCCATGACTCAAGGTCCAGAGATCAAGCAGCTTCACTCACCTTTTTTTTTTTTTGAATATATGTAATATGGAAGATGTGTCTTTCTGAACATTTTTATTGAGAAGTCTACTCCATGAACAAACCATGATTTGACTGTATTCCCTTCCCATTAGCCTCTTTGTCTTCCCTCCCTTGCCCTCGTTCTCCTGGGCACCCTCCTCTTGCCAAGTAATTCCTCCTCTCTTTTATTGTCTCCTTCTTTTATCCGCGTGTTAAAATGTTGATGGGCTCAGAACCATGCAGGTCTTGTGGACATACCATCAACCACGGTGAGGTCATGAATGTGTCCAGAGGACAATACTTGAAATAAGCCTTCCCACCCTGTGGCTCCTGCATTCTTCCCACCCCTTCATCTGCACTATTCCCTAAGCCTGGGAGGGTGTGATAGAACTATCTCTTTAGTTTTGAACTCACAATAACCTCTTTCGGCTTTGATGAATTTTTGAGTGCATCAAATTGCCTTCTTCTGTATGTTTCTGCCCATTAATTAATGCTGTTCTCATTTTTGTCAGAGAAGATTCTTCTAACAGATGACAGTGAATCCTGGGAGACCCAGGACTCATCAAGGTGATGAGAAGGCCCAGTACTTAGCACTGGACATGTCACCTGGCTCAGGGAACATCTCAGAGGAGGTGGCAGAAAGTTTCCGAGCTGCTCTGACTGCTGGACAGAGAAGCTTCTCTTGGAAGATGGCTGAACTTTCTCTGAAGCATGATGAGAGGCAGACTAGGAACCACTTGTCTCCTGCCACCCTGAGAGAGACCTCCCCTAGAAAACAGTGACACTGAGTGCAGACACTGGGAAGGAGAGGAGCCACTCTCCTGCTTGCCTGGTTTCACACTCCGAGTCAACCAAGTGACAACACTCTTCAGATTATCAGTATGAATGTCTCTAGCCCAAACTCAGAGCCATTTTGCTTAAGTTTGTTTGAATTAAGTTGTCTATCACATGAAATGGTTTTGAAGTCCCTCATATGTTCCCAGCAGCCCTTGGCACCCAAGGTTAACACGGGAGGCTACTGTGGAGGCCTGTGCATTGAAACAGGAGTTTGAGTAATCTGGAGCTAGGGGATGGAAGCCCTGTGCTGTTTTAGGTATACAGAGAGATAAGTAGAGGATCCGTGTGAGCCTTCAAGACAAAGTATAGAAAGTATAGCAGCAGTATCAGCCACCATGACCAACCTGTGCTACACGTGTGCTGCATATCATTATAATCTTATTATGTCTAGGATTAAAACTCCAACTCGTGAACAGAAGCCAATACTCAGAAAAGCTATCTGTCAGGTGACATACAGGCATAAGAGGAAGAAGTTTGATACCAGGTCTGTCTAGTTTCAAAACTAATGCTTAAGAATCCTGTGACCATTAGAACTCCCACTGTTGGGTACTGAGGGAGAGAGAGAGCCATGGATCCCTGGCCCCCTGCGGTTGAGCCTGCCTCATCGGCCAGCAGGAGACAGGCCCGGTCGGGGAAAGATGAATGCGCAGCTGGAGCCTCGCACACTCGCGGCTGGGAGAAGGGTCCGAGCAGATCTCAAAGCTTTATTCCAGTATCCAACCTTACATACAACCCAAGGAGGCATTGTATTGCCTTAACTCTTTCACAAGGGGGCTCAGGAAACAGGAACACAGCCAGGGAACTCAGGCAGCAAAGCTTATTAGCACTTCTATCACCTCTGCCTCAGGGGACACAGATGTGCTAGGATTAAAGGTGTGTGCCCCCACGCCAGGCTTCTTTCTAAATCTTAGTTCAAGGTTACTCAGCTAGGCTGGGGCACAACATCCACAGCTCAGGAGCAGATCCAGGGAGGGAAGCAGCCTCTGAACCAGAGGATAAAGCTCTCGAGCCCAAAGCAAGTCCGTGTCCTACTCACTCTTCCGAAGAATCTTCAGCAACTAACCTTTCTGAATCCCAACTTGCACACCTATAAACTAGTGTTAATACACTTCTATCAAAAACTGTCCTTGACAGCCGGGCGTGGTGGCGCACACCTTTAATCCCAGCACTCGGGAGGCAGAGGTAGGAGGATCTCGGTGAGTTCAAGGCCACCCTGAGACTACAGAGTGAATTCCAGGTCAGCCTGGACTAGAGCGAGACCCTACCTCGAAAAACCAAAAAAAAAAAAAAAGGCAAAAAATATACATCTCCTAGTACAATATGACAGATCCCAGGAGATGGGTGGGTGCTTGGTCTCAGGTTCCCATGTCTGGGCTGGATGCTCTTTTTCTGGAAACTTCTAGCCCCTCTCAGCCACAGTTCTGCAGAATACCTTGCAGAGTTGCATGCACACTAGCTTTTCTTCTGGGACGTGCAGCAGGTCCATCCTGCACAGGCTCCCACCAGCTGGCTCTAGTCAGGCCTCAAGTTCCCAGGCTGAAACACATCAGCGCACATACACAGCCCCCTTTACTGATAAACGCAGGTAATTCGTCTCCAGCGTCACTATTTTTCTGTCTTCAGGTTCTGAGTGATGAAGTTTTATGCAGATGTATATGTTCTTTTTTTTAACTGGAGCTTTGGATTTCTGGAAGCAAAAAATTGGTGTTTAATTTAAAAATCACTAATGAGTTTGCAATCCTTTGGGGCATTCAAAGGGGGAAAGAGAGAAACAAAGAAGGCAGAATGGAACAGACCAACCCATGTTAAGAAAATCAGGACAGCTCATCTCTTGTTAAATGGAGGAGAAACCCAGTCATGTGTCTTCTCTGAAGAACAGGCCACTCCATTGCTTTTCTCAGGTGCTGTGACCACGTCTGATGGACCGGTCAAGCACAGTCAAGCATCTCTTTCCTCGGCAGAGGCTAGTGGGAGGAATGGATTCTGATACGCAGTATCTATGGGGTTGAGCCCTGGCCAGGGTGCACGCTCATGCGTGACCTTCCTGCAGTAAATGTCGCTGAGCTTCAGTGTGCTCTCTTGTGAAACAGAGGTAAGAGCAGTCTCTTACTTACTTCACTCATGCTGTGCCAAAGTACCTGACAGAAAAATCTTCAGGGAGAAAAGATTTGTTTTGACTCACAGTCTCCGAGGCTTCATCAGTCCATCATGGTGGGAGGGTGTGGTAAAGTAGAGAAACTCATAGCATGGGAACCAGGAAGCAGAGAGGAAGATGCAAGAAGGGGCCCCGCAGGCTAAGATAGAGCCCCCAGGCCTTGTCCCTACTTCCTCCAGCTAGGCCACACCTCTTAACGTTTCCAGCGTCCCCCTAGCTGGTACATACCTAAAATCCTAGCATTCAGAGGGCTGAGAAACACCAGGAGTTTGAGGCCATTCTGGGATGCATAGAAAGACTCTGTCTCAAAAAGATGAAAAACACAGGTGTGTGGTATGGGACGCACACCTGTAATCGGAGCACTTGGGAGGCAGGGGCAGGATGAAAAGGATTTCAAGGTCATCCTCAGCAACATAATGAGTTCAAGGCCAATCTCAACTACATGAGACTCTTTCTTAGAAAAGCAGAACTAAGAAGCAAGAAAAAGGAAAACAAGAAATGACAGTGGAGTGTTCAGCACTGAGACATCTCTGTCACACTTCCCGAGGCTCAGGGTCTATTGCAGAAGAGGTGGCAGAAAGATTGTAAGAGCCAAAGGAAGGGGAGGACTGCTTACAACACAAACTTCCAGACGCAAAATGGCCATTGATATTCATGACCTCACAATTCCTGATAATACCTACACATTATGGGAGGAAAAGATGATGACTCTGAAACAAATCAGAGACTAATTTTGAGGGGGAAGAGATAGGGGGAAGGGTGAGGAGGGAATCACAATGGCTTATGATCTATGATTATGGAAGCTATCAATAAAAAGTTTTTTTAAAGGTAATGGGAGGTTAAAAAAAAAGAAAGAAAATGAAAACAAAGTTTCCAACATCTTCAAAACTAGCATGCATTCCTGGGGACCTCAGCTTCAATATGTGAGTCTGTGGGGGAAGGTATCATAATCAAACCAGAGCAAGAAGTATGTGATCCATAGATAAGACAGGGCGCATGCAAGCAAGTACCAGAGTTCAAGTGAAAGAACTCATTAGCATCTCCAGAAGCAAGGAAACCCAACAGGAGGCCTCAGCAGTCCCAATCCGGCACTGAAGGCCTGAAGGCTTCCTGGAGAGCCGCTGGTCTTCAGTCCAGGATGGAAGGCTGAGGAAACTTGGTTCCAATGCTAATGAATGGTAGCTGAGCAGCATGGATGAGCAGGCAAGTCACAACAAGCACCAGCAGCCAGGCAGAAGGAGGAAAGAGAGATTTCCTTCCCTTTGAGTTTCCTTATATCCCGCCCCCTACTGAGAGGGCCACCCACTCTGGAGGAGGGAGCTCCTCCCTTAGTTAATCCTTCCTGTAAGCAACCTCAGAGACCCTCCTAAGATTACTGTGGATTACCAAACAGGTCAAGTTGACAACGCCAGCACAATCTGTGACAACAAAAGGACTGTTGTGAAGTGAGCTAATGCACTTAAAGCCTTTAGCAACATACTTGAATGCAGCAGACGAACAGACAATAAATGACAGCTATTATTATTGCTATAATTAGCATTCTTTAACAGCTACCACTCAAGCCAAAAGGAGTGAGACCAGAGATGATAAAAAATATAGTCGTTGTAGATAATTTCGGGATGAGGATATCATAAGAGATGATAGAACAAGAGACACCCAGTGCACAAAGCCCAAGCCAACTCATAGACAATCACTTTGACACCAATGTGAGACCGGATGCTGGGGCGGCTAGGAGTGTCCCACTCCAGAACAAATGGATGCTCTTGGGATTGGAGAAATGGATCAGAGGTTAAAGGCACTTGCTTGCAAACCCTGATGGCCCAGGTTCAATTCCCCAGTGCCCATGTAAAGCCAGATGCACAAAGTGACACATGCATCTGGAGTTCATTTATAGTGTCAGGAGGCCCTGGCAGGCCCATACTCTCTCACACACTCTTTCTCTCTCCCTCCCTCCCTTTTTCTCTTTCTGTCTCAAATAAATAAGTACAAAAATGGATGCTATATGCCATCACCTCCCTGGTATGCTCCAGAGTTCCCAGCACAGTGAGCACATCCTCTGCCCAGCATAGGAGGTTCTTATATTTTAATTTCAAGTTTCATATACAGAAAAGGTATTTCAGGGCTGGAGAGATGATTCAATGGTTAAGGTGCCTGTTTGCAAATCCTAACAGTCTGGGTTCGATTCCCTAGTACCCTCGCAAAGCCAGATGCAGAAGATGGTATCTGGAGTATTGTTTGCAGTGACAAAAGGCCCTGGTGTGCCCATTCCTTCTCTCTCTCTCTCTCTCTCTCTCTCTCTCTCTCTCTCTCTCTCTCTCCTTGAAAATATTTTTTTAACATTTAAAAAGAAAAGGTTGGTCAGAACTCTTTTTTTATATTTTATTTATTTATTTTCAAGCAGAGAAATACAGAGAGAGAGAGAGAGAGAGAGAGAGAGAAAGTACCAGCGCCACCACCTTGTGGGTCTGGCTTACGTGGGTCCTGGGGAATTGAACCTGGGGCCTTAGGCACTGGAGGCAAGTGCCTTAACTGCTGGGCCATCTCTCCAGCCTTGGTCAGAACTCTTGTTGAGGTTAATATTCCAGGGAACTCAGGGAGGTTTCCAGGCCAGTGGAAGAAAATGGCACTGATTATCTTAGATGCAAAGCAACTTAAGGACGAGCATATGCCTACACATTGTTTGAATCAAGAATACAGCTGACATCTATTTATTAGCCCATCACAGCAATGCAGAGCACGAAGCCTGACATGGAAACTAATTATTCGCAGCAATCTGCTATGTGCGATTGGTTTTTTCCTTAAGGCAGATTTCTCACAATAGATGCATGTCAATCAGTGCTGTAGAGCTAAAATTAAACGTGAAAAATACCTTGGAAACCATGCTCTTGAAGGCACTCCAACATCACAAAGGAAAAGAACTGTCTTCATGGCAGTCTGGGAGCCCTAAACTATCAGGCTACTCGGTGCAGCCTCACAGCCAACACAGAATTCATAAATGATCAGCCTGAGCCCTTGGGTAGCTTGGCAAAGCCTTCACTCCCTGCCTCCGCCCATGAAACCATTCAACATTGATATAATTCAGTGAAATTAATATAATTTCAGTATTGAATTTAAGATTACTATAATCTGGAAATGTATATTTCATACCAGGCTAAATTTTCAACTTGCCCTAATACACACTCAAGTTGTAATCCAAGTTGTGATAGTAATAATACTAAATTGTAACTATTAACCAATTGCACTTTAGTTAAGATTTAATTTAGCAGATGTTCATTCCATCATCCATATCATAGGCTGGGAACTGAGCTAAGTATTTGAGGTACAATTAAGAGAAAAGGCAGCTAGGGACTTTGGGAAGGTTCCAGGTTAGGGGAAGAAAAGGATATAATTGCATTGTATAAAGATGTAAAGTAGCAAAACCAGTGCTACTAGAAAGAAGTGCAGCTACCTGGTAAAGACAAGGAGGCGTCTCAGCAGCACGGCCAACCCCAAAGGATCCAGGTGAAAAGGGATGGTCTTAGGAACCATCCAACTTTCCTTCCTCACCCTCCTCACCTCCCCAGGAAATTCTAAAGACCCTTGTGGTTACCTTCCCGTTGCTGGGACAAAGCACCCTAGCAAAATCAGTTGATGGGAGGAAAGGATTTATTCTGGCTTCCAGTCTCAGGTGGGGAGGGAGCTTCATGTTGGCAGGGGAAAGCATGGCATGAGCAGAGGCTGGACATCACCTCTGTCACAGAAGGTGGAAAACAGCAGCAGGAGAGTGAGCCAAACTCTAACAAGGGGAGCTGAGCTATAACACCTCCATCAGCAAGGCTCCACCTCCCAAATTGCCATCAGCTGGGAACCAAGCATCCAAAACACGTGAGTTTTGGGGGGACATCTGATTTAAACGACTGCAACCCTGAACATCAAAATATACAACATTAGAAATTGAGTCTCAGTCTCTCCTTCTCCCCCCAACCCCCTCCCCAAGCATCCCAAGCCCCACCCCCAAGGAGCCAACAACCTGAAAAAGAAAAATTCTCAGACTAAAGCAGTGTTAATTAAGCCTCTCTGGGCAAGACAGTGAAAATTATACAATGAGTATAATATCTGGCTCACCCTGCCCTCAGTAACAGTCAATCTGGTTTTGAAGACAAAATGAATCCATAAATGTTAAGAAAAAAAAGTACCTAGGGTTCTAGCAATGTTGTACAAGAAACAAAAACTAATCAAGAAGGTCAAGAAGGATTTTCCTGGAAGCTGGGGAGACAGCTCAGTTTACTGAGCCGGTACATGCGTGAACATCCCAGAGGATCCCTGTGCCTGCCTGGCCAGCTAGTCTGGCTGAATTGCTGAGCTCCCGGCCAATGAGGGTCTCAACACATGAGATTATCGTCTGGCCTCAACATGTGTGTGCACACAGGTGTACTCACACACAAACGTGAGCACACACATGCACTGAAGGGGAAAGTGTCAGGCATGTGGCACGTGCCTTTATTCCCAGCAAAGGTAGGAGGATCATCGTGAGTTCGAGACTAGCCTGGGACTACAGAGTGAATTCCAGGTGAGCCTGGGCTAGAGTGAGGCCCTACCTCAGAAAAAGGGAGAAGAAGGGAGAGGAGGAGTGTTAGAGTAAAATTAAAATTAAAATAAAAGTAGAAAATCTCAAGGCAAGAGGGAGCTAATTATTAGTAAAAGGAAATAAGAAAGTGAAATATCTACCCCAGAATAGTATGTTGGTACGCGCCTCCCCCACCTCACCCTGCTCCTATAATCCTGCCTTTGTTTCCCTGTAATCTTGCATCTGTAGTTAAGCCCAGTAAAGACTGAGAATGGCCTGGCCATGGGTTCTATAGATATGGAAAGAATGTGCAAATGCCCAGGTTACTGGAAAAGCCTGTAAAGATTCCCTGAATTGTGATGCATGTTTGGATTCCCTTAAAGGATCTGCTGAACTTGGCTCTTGGCTTGTTTGCCTCTGTCCGGCTATGGCTACGCACTTGAGCCCTGGGCATGCCTGGTTATTTTTAATAAAACCCTTTGCGTGTTGCATAGGAGAGTTGGTCAGAGTCTTCTTTTGAGTCGGGGGTCCGAGGTCCTAACAGGAGGAGGAAAGAAAGGCTTACTGGATCTTGAGGGGGGATAGAAATTGGTTGGATTGGTAGATGAATTTATTTACTTTTCTCATTTTATCTAAAGACAAAATATCTGACAAAAGTAACTTAAGGCCATCATGGTAGGAAAGGCGTGGGGAGGGGTCAGGAGGTGGCTGGCCACACTTCAGTCAGGAAGCAGACAGAGTGAACAGAAGCAAGGCCAGGCTACAAGTCTGTCCCACTTCCTCCAGCAAGACAAGACTCCAGCTCCTAAAGATTCCACCGGCTTCCCAAACAGCACCACCTGCTTGGGGACCAGGGGGCGGCTCACCTTCAAACTGCCGTGACAGAGAAGGGAAGAAGCAGCCTAGAGAGATGCTGTGCAGAGACGAAGTTTATGACAGCAAGCAGTCTGTGGTTGTGACAGAAGGGTAGATGGAGCCCACCTTGCGCCTGTGCCTGTGGTGATCGCAGATAGCAGCTATCCTTCCCATCATTCTCCAGGTGGCCTATGTTAGTGACGTTTGCATGGTTCTGGTGGGGAAAGTAACAACAACAACAAAAACAAAAAACTTGTCATTGGTTGTTTACCTCTATGCACTCGGGCAAAGCATCATGGTGGTGAGCGCACATGCTAGAGGCTCTTCACCTCATGGCAGATGGGAAATAAAAGGACTGGGAACCAAGTATAATCTTCAGAGCACACCCCCATGACCCAGAGTTTCCAGAACCTTCCCAAATAGTGTCACATGTAGAACAAGAATTGAACACTGTGAGGAATATTTTACATTCAAACCTTGACGCAGCCGCTCCCCATGACTCGACGTATGCCAAATTCTCAGCAAAGCAGCTGGCGCATTAACAGAACTAGCAGAGGAGGGAGGCTGGGCTTGGAGGAAAGAGGTGAGTCTGATTTGCAGGCAAAGAGCAAGCAGGTAAAACTCAGCAAGACCTCTTAGCCTGGAAGTCAGACTCACAGGGCGATTCCAGATCAACCTTGGCTCTGTTGAGCCCTCTTTGCTTAAGAAAACCATAATCCCAGGCTGCCTGTGGATCTTAATGTGCTCTCTGCTGAAAGGGCTGCATAGCTATGGAATCTTGGGAGAAAATTCAGTGAGTGAAGATCTCGAGTGGACTAGAGCAGGGTTTTCTAAACTTCAATCATGTGTTAACCCTGTGAGTGAATGTAAAAGAAGTATGAAGTGAGCTGGAGAGATGGCTCCGTGGTTAGAGCACTTGATTGCAAGAGGTAGGAAGCAACGCCAGACGCACCAAGAGTTTTCCTTGGAAGTTGAGGAGACTTAAGAGGAATCCATCTATGCAAATGGCACTTTACCTAAAGTCAGCCTTCTGCCACTCAGAACATCTGTGTGACTGTGTGTCCCCACACTTCCAGAAACATTAACCACATATCCCAGGCTGTCTTCAAACTTGCCTTGTTCCCAAGGATGACTTTGAACTTCTGATCCTTCTGCCTCCATCTCCTAAATTCTAGGATTACTGGAATGTGACACACGTCCATCAAGCAATGAATTTCTTGAGTTCTAGTTACCACTTTAAAAGCTTTATAAAGCCAGGCGTGGTGGCACATGTCTTTAATCCCAGCACCTGGGAGGTAGTGTGACTGTTTTAGGCAAGTTCCATAGATTCCAAACCTGACCCCCCTCCCCTTGAGTGGGAGGTGTCTAGCTAGAGCTCAAACATAGGTGCTAAAGCTGATTGGTCAGATATGGACCAACCAGCTGTCTCTCTGCTCACCTGGGGCAA
>PVHP010022829.1:6099-17512 GCA_004024765.1 Zapus hudsonius
GAGAGAGAGAGAGAGAGAGAGAGAGAGAGAGAGAGAGAGAGAGAGAGAGAGAGAGAGAGAGAGAGAGAGAGAGAGAGAGAGAGAAAGAGAGAGAGAGAGTCAAAGTAGGCTGAGGAGTGGGGGGACCCAGGGCACTCCCATTCTGCTTGCATCCCACACCTCAAACCGCCTGGGTTCCCTCTTGGGCACTTGTCCCTGTGCCCCCCGCCGCCTGGGGACCTTACCTCGAGAGGCAGCCAGGAAGAGGGCGAGGAGCAGGGGCGCCCAGCACCGGGTGCTGGTCTCTGGAACAGCAGGGACTCTCATGTCGCCGCCGTCGGGACGATCACAGCCAGACACAGCCGGGCTAAGCGGGAGCGGGCGCGCAGGGGAGCTGCGGGCGCGGGGCGGCTGGACGCGGCGCTGCGAAGCGCTGCAAGTGTGTGCGGCACAGCCGAGGGTGGCCGAGCGGCTCGACACCCCACAGCGCCTCCGAGGGGCGGCGGGCGGTACTGCGTGCCCAGGGCCTGTGGGAGGGGCGGCGCCCATCAGCAGCTAGACAGGCCTTGCTGTCTGTCTGTCCTGCAAGTTGGCTTCCCTTTTTACTGTCCCCATGCTTTTCGGAGATCTATCCTAGCATGATGCATACGTCTTATAACTTGTCCCTGTCCTCATCCACCCGCCTGGGGCCAGGACCTGTCCTGTATGTGCTCCAAACTCCCTAGGGCTTAGCTCCAGATGTGAAATGAAGGAACAGATGAAGCTGGAGAGATGGCTCAGGGGTTAAGACGATTGTCTGCAGAGCCTAATGACCCTAGTTCCATTCCCCAGTACCTATGTAGAGCCATTTACACAAAGTGGAACTTGTATCTGGTGTCCCTTTGCAGTGGCTGGAGGACCTGGTGCACCCGTTTTCTTTCTCTTCTCTCTCTCTCTCTCTCTTTCTCTCTCTCTCCCTCCTTCCCTCCCTCCCTCTCTGCTTCCAAATAAATAAATAAATAAGAAGAAAAGGAACGAATAAATGAATGAGTGACTGAAATCTAGCACTGTTGACTCTGCGTCTGAGACACCTGTTCCAGCTGTGCGCACAGGTGTAAACAGATGTGAAACAGGTGTGTTGCAAGGGGTGGATGTGGTAAACAGCAGGCTCAAATCCTATCACCAAGACATACTGTGTGGCATCTGTCAGTGTACCCACAGAGTCCCTTCCCTCCTTAACACAGAGTAGTTACAGACTCATTGCAATTTTGTTTAGTTTTAATTTTGTGTTTGTTGTTGTTGTTGTGTGATGTGTTTGTTTTTATTATTTGGTTGGTTTTGTTTGGGGTGTGGTTATTTGCTATTGTGGGGGGGGTTGTTTTGTTTTGAGTTGAGGTGTTACTATATAACTCAGGCTGGCCTCACCATTCTCCTGCCTCTGGAGTGCTGGGATTTCACGTGTGTGTCACCATGCCTGGCCCACAGATGCTCCTGTACTCTCCTCCCAGCCCTGATCTCTCCTGTGCTGTCTGTCATCCAGGTTCTGTGATCACTAAAGAAATAGCTCAGTCGTTCCCTCTACGGTAGGCCTCACCTCCCTCCATCCTTTCTGTTGACTACCACACCAGGTCCAGGATACCAACTAGTTGGTTCTTTGCCTGAGCTCTTCTGCCCTCCCAAGTTTTGGGGATCAAAGCTCCCCTCCCCCAGTGATTCCTTTTATATCCTTCCCACCCCTGTACTGAAGATTGAGTCTGAAGACCCACACACGTGAGGCAAGCACTTCATCACTGACCTACATCACCAGCCCTCTTTCGTAACCTTTTTATTAACAACTTCTGTAATTGTGGACAACATACCATGATCATAATTCCCTCCTGTCACCCCCTCCCCCCCAAATGTGCCTCCACTGATCCCCTCTCCTTTCCAATTAGTCTCTTCTATCTTGATATCAATTTCTTTTCCTCCTATTATTCTGGTCTTGTGTAGGTAACATCAGCCACTGTGAGGTCATGAGTGTCAAAGCCACTTGGGGTCTGGGAGACAGCGTTATAAAAATTACTTCCCTTCCTTTGGCCTTACATTCTTTCTGCCACCTCTTCCACAATGGTCCCTGAGCTGTGAAGGGTGTGATAGAAATGTCTCAGTGCTGAACTCTTGAGTCGCTGTTGTTAGAATGAACATGACCACCATGGAGACGGCTCTGAAAGGAAAAGGGTTTTGATAGGAAGAAGGGAAACCCCCAAACTCCAGGCTAGCTCCCAAGATGGGAGAAGCCCAAAACTCAGACCAAGGTCTTGCTTTTAAGGTGGATGTTTAGCTTAGGGGGAGGGAACCAGGTGGCCAGTATTTTTCAGCATCAGGAAGGGCAGTGCCTCTCGCCAGACAGAGACACAGCAGGTGGGGGGGATGTTATCTCCTGTTTTGGAGGCAAGGTCTTAGTGAAACTTCTCCTGAGGCTACTGGGGGAGGGAACCAAGGTGTTGCCTGAATCTGGACCTAACAACTGTTACTTCTTGTCAGCGCTTGGG
Source organism: Zapus hudsonius (assembly GCA_004024765.1). Lineage (NCBI taxonomy): Eukaryota > Metazoa > Chordata > Mammalia > Rodentia > Dipodidae > Zapus > Zapus hudsonius. The sequence continues at coordinate 8,589 of PVHP010022829.1, forward strand.
TGAGTTTTGAGTCACCCCAGTGGTCCCTGCCATCAGAAGCTTCCGTGAGAGTGGCATTAATATATGGGCATGAACATAAGTGTTTAGAGGGCAGTTTGGTGAACATAATATATCCATTTAGCCAGACCACAGTAATAATTTCCCTCCTAGGGCTTATGACCTCCCTAGCCACAGGTTTTTGATCATGTCTTCAGTATCAAGCAGGAATTCCTTCCCATGTTGTGGACCTCAAGTCTAATCAGAGAGCAGTTGGTATTCCCCATAACAGACGTGGCACCATTGTACCAGTTGGCACGTTTTGCCTGGTTGGCCAGCTGTAAGCCTCGCAGGGTGCACTGCTGGATAAGACTGTTGATGAATTTTCTCCCCCAACAGGCTGCATAGCTCTCTCTCTCTCCAGCATCCTGACAGTCTCCAGGGAGGAGGTTTCCAGCTCAGCTCCAGCCTGATTTCTCAGTGACCTGCAGCCCAGGCAATAGAGTCTTCAGCAATAGGGTCTTACCATCTCATTCTGGTGGGCTACCAACAGCCTTGGCAATAGTCTGTAATGTTTTGGGGGTCTCAGGGGCCTCCCTGGCCAACAGCTCACTGGAAGGTATTCCCCATCAGGCACTGAAGTTTTCTATTCACAATCAGTGGCTTCTGAGAGCACCATTTTCCACCTCCCCACACTCATAATTCTACCACCAGTGCTTTTTACTAAGTTACTCAGGGCTGAACTTGCAATCCTCCTGCCTCAGCCTCTTGAGTAGCAGGGAGTTCAGGCCTGTGCCATGAGGCCTGGCCTCCCTTGATGAGTCCCTTGCACAGGCCAGGCATAGGAAGGCTATCTACTGCACTGTCACCTAAGCCATCAACCTGGGAGTGTGCTCAGGGCTCCCTGAAGGGATCTGTGAGGGTGACGAGAACTGGAGTGACTCCCACAAGGACCAGGGTTGCCCGAGAGGAAGGGCACTGCTGTGCCCAACCCAGCTGAAGCTGCCAGGGGTGTTCCTGTCCTCCTAGGGATTGTGAGTTCCCAGAGGGTCCCTGGCTGAAGAACAAAGGACAGTCAGAATCCAGAGTTTCAGGAACCAGAGTGGCGGGACAGACTGAGAACCAGGAATTGTGGGTGCCTGTCATGGCTCCCACCCTGGCTCCTTGGATAGGAAAAGCCTCCTATGAATAGTAGGGTGTCCTTTACTTTGTGTGCATGTGTGTGTGCGTGTGTGTGTGTGTGTGTGTGTGTGTGTGTGTGTTCATATGTATGTGGGCACACTTGTGTGCAGATGTATGTGTGCTTTGGTATGCATGGAGACTAGAGGTCAACCTCAGGAGTCCTCCTTAGTTCTCTACACTTATTCTCTGAGACAAAATCGCTCAGTCTCTCGGTGAACCTGGAGCTCACCAATTCAACTAGACTAGCTAGCTAGTGAGTCCTAAGGATCCACCTGTCTCCGCCTCCCCAGAGCTGGGACTCCAGGCCTACTTCACGACACTGACATTTTGGGGATCCAAACTCAGGTCCTCATGCTTTCTCCACAAGCCCTCTCCCTAGCCCCAGGTGTCCTGTTCTTATCAGGTGATATTATGCAAGACCAATATCCTAGAGCAGGAAGCTGCCAAGACACAATCCAGGTCCCTGGATCTTGGGACCCCACCTGGCCAGATAGCTCTGGGCTCTTCCTTCTCTGGGGAGGAGGCAGAATGACCAAACCAGAGAGATGAATGAGGTGGACACTAGGCCCTCTTCCCTCCCCAGCCTCAGCTGAAGTGAGATGGGACTACCCCAGGGTAGACCCCAAAGCACCTCCCCCTTCCTCCTCCTCTCCCTTCCCCCACCACACTGCCCAGCATTGAACATCCTGTGGTTACATCAAGGGAAGACCCGGCATTGCCCAAGCTGTGGGCTTGGCCCAGCGACCTCAAACTATCTTTCCCCAGTGCTCTGACAAGACAGAGCAGCACACAAGGTGTGACTTCCTCCTCAGCCCATCCATGGCCACCTCTGATACAAGGACAGCTTGGTTGGAGCCCTGTGACTCGCACCTGGGACAGTGGCCATGGAGAGGCTGGACTTCAGCCCTCCCCTGCAGGAGGCACGCTGGTGCTCCTGCTGGTGGCTGAGGGAACCTAGGGGGACTCAAGCAAGGCTTGTGGGTGGGTGTTGGGGGTGAGTCCTCACAGCTACAACCTCTTCCTTGACAGTCACCATCACACAAATGAAGCCCATTAGGGAGAAAGATATAAGTCCACCTCAGCTTCAAAGAGTGCATGAGAAATGTCAGAGATATTTCATTCTTTTGTTTGTTTGTTTGTTTGTTTTTCGAGGTAGGGTCTCCTCTAGCCCAGGCTGACCTGGAATTCACTAAGTAGTCTCAGGCTGGCCTCGAACTCATGATGATCCTCCTACCTCTTACCTCCCAAGTGTTAGGATTAAAGGCATGCGCCACCACGCCAAGCTCATTCTTTTTTTATTAAAAAATTATTTATATGTTCATTTGCATAGGTGTGTATGAAGATGTCAGGGCCTCTTGTCCCTGCAAATGAACACCAGGTGCTTATGCCACTTTTTGCATCCAGCTTACATGGGTGGCTTGGGAATCAAACCTGGGACAGCAGGCTTTGCAAGCAAGCGCCTTTAACTTCTGAGCCATCTTCCCAGCCTGATGGCTTATCCTGAAGATGGTCCCTGAGGCTGTTCTCCAGGGACAGTCCAAGTCTCCTCTCCACTCTGATGAGAAAGGCCAAGAAGGGTTAGCATGACGCTTTTCCCTCCTTGCATGGTTGCGTTGTGTGTGGATAGAAGAGGGACAAGAGCCAGAGACAACCTGGTTTCTCAAGTGCTGTCCACCTGGTTTGTTTTCTTGTCACAATATTGTTTGTTTGGTTGGTTTTTTTGTTTGTTTTGAGGCAGGGTATCACTCGAGCCCAGGCACACCTGGAACTCACTCTGTAGTCTCAGGCTGGCCTCAAACTCATGACCATCCTCCAACCTCAGCCTCCCAAGTGCTGGGATCAAAGCTGGGCACCACCACACCTGGCTGCTGTCCACCTTTTTTGAGGCAGGGTCTCTCATTGGCCTGGAACTCCCCTAAGTAGTTGCTAATGTTGGTGTATTTATTAATTTTGCATTGCTGTAACCAAAATACCTGAAAGAACACCTTAAAAGAGAAAAGATTTGGGCCAGGTGTGGTGGCGCACACCTTTACTCCCAGCACTTGGGAGGCAGAGGTAGGAGGATCGCCGTGAGTTCAAGGCCACCCTGAGACTACATAATGAATTCCAGGTCAGCCTGGGCTAGAACAAGACCCTACCTCAAAAAGCAAAACAAAAAAAAAAAAGAGGAAAGATTTATTTTGGCTCACAGTTTCAGAGGGTTCAGTCCATGGTTATTCAGGCTCCATGCACTATCACAGTGGCAGGAGTGTGTGACAGAGGAGGTTCCTTGCCTCACAGTGGACAGGATATAGTGAGGAAGGAAAGGACTGTGGAACAGATAGAATCCTCAAAAGCATGTCCCAGTTTCTCAGCTAGGCCACACCTCCCAGTTACCATCACCTCCGAAAATGGCACCAAGAGCTACAGCTGGGGACCAAATGTTCAGGATGTAAATCTGTGCTGGTGTTTCTGATTCAAACCAGAGCGGGTAGCGTGTTTCAGTCAGCGTCCCAACAGGAACAGTGGACCCTAGTGAATTGTTTAATGGAGGCACGGTTGTTTAGAGAGGGCTGGTGAAGCAGCCAGAGACTAGCAGCTTGCTGCACGTTCCCATGGAGAAGGAAGTGACATCACTGGAGCCCAGAGAGAGCTGGAGCCTGGGCAGAACTGAAGTGAGGAACAGTGGGTGAAAGAAGTCCACCTACCCCTTCCTAATATCTGCCCCGTCATCAGCAGGGCCTCCACATTGGCCAGGTTCTGGAAACCAACTAGAAAGGAAGTCCAGGCAGGGAAGTTTCAGAAATAGTCTTTCAGGTGGATAAAGGTGGAGAATGGAGGTGGGTTGGGGCAAAGGAAAATGAATACCAGCACATGGCCAGGTATTTTTTCCATTTCCCACACTGTTTGCATAGAGCCAATCAGCTGGCTGCAATAGGTTCTTGGGTGCTGATTGGCTGAAGATTCGTTGCAGTTTGACTGGCCTTGCTCAGGACTAGGGAAACCTCTCCTAGTGAAGGCACCATGATTTGTGAGTTTTCTTGTTCATAGATTAACAGATTCTGCTCATGAAATTGCCTCTAAACCCATTGTCCATCCTCTTTAAAGTGCTGGTAATAAGTATTTTCTCATTTACATAAGCCATTCTTGAAGCTTAATTTGCCTCTTGCAATCTTGTTGGTAAAGCCCTGATATGGGCAAGGCTTTTTTTCAAAATATTTTATTTATTCATTTTCAAGCAGAGAGAGAGAGAGAGAGAGAGAGAGAGAGAGAGAGAGAGAGAGAGAGAGAGAGAGAGAGAGAGAGAGAGCATCAGGGCCACCACCTTGTGGGTCTGGTTATGTGGGTACTGAGGAATTGAACCAGGGGTCTTAGGCACTGGAGGCAAGTGCTTTAACTGCTGAGCCATCTCACCAGCCCTGGGCAAGGCTTTGAGTTTGGGAGACTACTAGGTTTCATCCAATATGTCTGGGGTTTTTTTGGGGGGAGGGGTGTTTTTGTGGGGTTTTACTTTGAGTGTTTGCTTGAAACAGGGTCTCTCCATATGGCTGTGGCTATGTAGATTCACTATGTAGACTAAGCTGATCTCAAACTTGCAGTGATCCTCCCACCTCTACCTCCCAAGTGCTGGAATTGCAGGCAGGTACCACCACACCCAGATGCATATGCCAGTTTTAATCACTATATATTTGCATCTGATCTCTTGATTAATACTGTCTGCCGTGGGCAGAGGTACAGTAATGGGGGTATAAATGCCATCAGAGACCTAAGCAGTTACCTAGCTTGGTTTTTATTTATTTATTTATTTGCAAGCAGAGAGAGAGAGAGAGAGAGAGAGAGAGAGAGAGAGAGAGAGAGAGAGAATGGGTGCACCAAGTCCGCTGCAAACAAACTCCAGATGCTTGAGTCACCTTGTATCTGGCTCTACATGGGAACTGGGGAATTGAACCCAGGTCGTCAGGCTTTAAAGGCAAGTGCCTTAACTGTTGAGCTATCTCTCCAGCCCCTTAGCTTGGTTTTGACAAAGCTCTGTAGTAGTTCTTCACCAGTTGTGACCAAATACCTGATCAGAAGCAGCTTAAGAAGGGAAGGGGGCACTGGAGAGGTGGTTCAACAGTTAAAGGCATTGCTTGCAAAGCCAGATGGCCTGGGTTCAATTCCCCAGGACCCACATAAAGCCAGATGCACAAAGTGGTGCATGTATCTGAAGTGTGTTTGCAGTGGCCAGAGGCCCTGGCTCTTTCCCTCTCTTTCTCCCTCCCTCCCTGAAAGCAAGGAAAGAAGGAAGAAAGGAAGAAAGGAAGGAGAGAAAGAGAATTAAAAAATAAAAAGAGGAGAGATGGCTTAGCAGTTAAGGCCTTTGTCTGTGAAGCAGAAGGATCTGAGTTCAATTCCCCAGTACTCATGTAAAGCCAGATGCACAAGGTGGTGCATGTGTCTGGAGTTTGTTTGCAGTGGCTGGAGGCCCTGGCTTGCTCTCTCTCTCTCTCTCTCTCTCTCTCTCTCTCTCTCTCTCTCTCTCTCTCTCTACCTCTTTCTCTCATTCTCTCTCAAATAAATAAAATATTTAAATTAAAAATAAAATAAATTAAATTAAAACACAAAGAAAGGAAGCCGGGCATGGTGACACACGCCTTTAATCCCAGCACTCGGGAGGCAGAGGTAGGAGGATCACCATGAGTTCAAGGCCACCCTGAGACTCCATAGTGAATTCCAGGTCAGCCTGGGCTAGAGCAAGACCTTACCTTGAGAAAGAAAGAAAGAAAGAAAGAAAGAAAGAAAGAAAGAAAGAAAGAAAGAAAGAAAGAAAGAAAGAAAGAAAGAAAGAAAGAAAGAAAGAAAGAAAGAAAGAAAGGGCTTTATTTGGGCTTAAATTTCAAGAGAATACTTTCCTACATGGTGGGGGAGGGCTGGCAGCAGAGAGCCAGATGGTCACATTCTATCCACAGTCAGGAATCAGAGGACAAACAGGAAGTTACGGAGGTCAGGCTAGAAAACCTCAAGTTCTACCCCTAGTGATCTGCTTCCTCCAGCAAGGCTCCACTTCCTAAAGGTTCCCAAATAGTGCCACCATGTGGGGACCAAGTGTTTAGACATAAGTGCCTCAATTTCTTCCCCATTGACTTCCCTCCTCCCAGGCTCTCTCCTGGCTTTCCCTCCCTGCACTGGCCCTCACTGAGTGAGTTCATCCCAGAAACACAGCCATCTGATCCAGCCCAATCCCTCTCGTCCCCTGACTGAGGCACCTGACATGCTCTCCTCTCCAGGCCACCACTCATGTGTACGTGACCATCGTGGACGAGAACGATAATGCTCCTGTGTTCCAGCAGCCCCATTATGAGGTGGTGCTGGACGAAGGCCCAGACACGGTCAATGCCAGCCTCATCACCATCCGGGCTCTTGACCTGGACGAGGGCCCCAACGGCACCGTCACCTATGCCATTGTGGCAGGCAACATCATCAACACCTTCCGGATCGGCAGGCACACGGTCAGTAGCCGAGGGCAGGGTCCAGGAGGGGCGGGGGAAGGTGAGTGACAAAACCTCTCCAGGGCTTGATGGGGAGCTTGGGGACATCATGGGGCACAAGGAGCAAAAATAGAGCCTGGAGAGAAATTGGGGGACACTCAGTGATGAATGTGAAAAACCTGGATTAGAATAGAATCTCATCTGGCCTTAGCAGTACTATGATTGATTAATGATGTCTGCCATGGGCAAAGGCTTAGCTAGTGTGGTCAGGATACCAGAGCCTGGCTCCTGGCCTGATCACAAAGCCAGGCCCCACCCCTCATCATGCCCTCTCCTCATGCCTTATATGTCCTCAGGGCATCATCACAGCTGCCAAGGAGCTAGACTACGAGATCAGTCATGGTCGCTACACCCTGATTGTCACTGCCACGGACCAGTGCCCTGTCTTGTCTCACCGCCTCACCTCTACCACCACGGTGCGCGGGTGGGGTGTGGTGGGGAGAAGTCAGGGAGATCCCAAAGGGCCCCAGTGGGGGAGGGGGAGGTAAAGGGTATCCCAGGGGAAATGCCTGGATGCAAGAGCTCTAGCTCAGCAGCTCACCCAAATTTTCTGTGTGACCTTGAGACAGTCACTGAGCTTCTCTCAGATGAGTGAAACCACTGGCCCACTCTTTATGGGCAAAGTATGCCCTCTGGTCAAACCAACAGTTTAAATCCCTGATCTTTCACTGCCTGGCTGTGTGACCCTGGACTTCAGTCCCCTCACCTGTGGAGCAGGAGAAATAAAACTAATTCTCCTCATATGAGAGGAGCAGATGGAACCATGTCGAATGACTAGTGTAGCAATGAAGAACTCAGCAGTCTCTTAATCTGTCACATGGATTAAAAACATTGGCAATGAGACGTGGTAGGGCATGCCTATAATTCCAGCACACAGGAGTAGGAAGATTACAAGTTCAAGGCCAGCCTCGGCTACATCGCAGGACTTTGTGTCAGAAAAGAAAAAAAAAAAACCTAGAGCTGGGCATGGTGGAACACATCTTTAATCCCAACATTTGGGAGAGTGAGGTAAGAGAATTACCATGAGTTCAAGGCCAGCCTAGCCCTACTGAATGAGTTCAAGGTCAATCTGGGCTAGAGTGAGACCCTGCCTTAAGGAAACTAACAAGACCCCCCCCAAAAAAAACTAGAGCTATCTAGTTCAGTGGTAGAGTGCTTGCCTACTGTGTGCAAGGTTGTAGATTTGATCCAATGACTACAAAGAACAGAGGAGACTTAGACAAGAACTCACCCACATATATAACTTAATATAGCCCATAGCCTCTGGCCCCTGTGACCCTAGACCCCAGGGGCTTCACCACCAGGAGAGTTCACAGGTCAAGTTGCTGAAGCCCCCATAAGCAATTGAACCCAGGTCCTGGCTTAGCTGTCCACTGTCTCAGGTGCTTGTGAATGTGAACGACATCAATGACAACGTGCCCACCTTCCCCCGGGACTATGAAGGGCCTTTTGACGTCACTGAGGGCCAGCCAGGGCCTAGAGTGTGGACTTTCCTGGCCCATGACCGAGACTCAGGCCCCAATGGGCAGGTGGAGTACAGCGTTGTGGATGGAGACCCACTGGGTAAGTGGGATCTGCACTGGGTGGTAGGGTAGGCAGGACTCTTGGGGCCCCAGGGGCAAGGTGAGGGAGGTTCCTACATAGTAGGTCCCACCACTGTGTGACCTAGTCCTCTCTGGGCCTCTATCCCCATAAAAATTATTTTTCTGGACTGAAGAGATGGCTCAGCCATTAAGGCGCTTGCCTGCAAACCCTAAGGACCTGGGTTCGATTTCCCAGTATCCATGTAAGCCAGATGCACCATGCATCTGGAATTTGTTTGTAGTGGCTAGAGACCCTGGTGTGCCCATTTCTCTCTCTCTCTCTCTCTCTCTCTCTCTCTCTCTCTCTCTCTCTCTCTCTCTCTCTCTCCCTCCCTCCCTCCCTACCTCCCTCCCTCTTCCCCTCCCTCTCTGTCTTGCAAATAAATCAAAACATTTTTAAAAAACTATAGTGGCATCACTCAGTGGGTAGAGTGTTTGCCTAGCATGAGACCCTGGGTTAAATCTCCAGGAGGGGAGGTGCACGACTGTAATTCCAGCACTCTGGGGGGGGGGGTACAGAAGGATCAGAACTTCAAGGTGATCCTTAGCTACATAGCAAGTTCAAGGTCAGCCTGGGCTACAGAAAACCTTGTTGAGAGGGGGGGAAGAAGAGAGAGAGAGAAAGAGAGAATATGAATCATAGGACCTGGGCTAACAGACAATTAAGGTCCTGGAA
>PVHP010022829.1:17612-28198 GCA_004024765.1 Zapus hudsonius
CTCTCTCTCTTGGGTTTGGTATTCCATGGGGTTCCTGATCTTGAACACAGGATACTAATACCAGTAACTGACGGAGACATGGGTTCTGGGGAGCAGCTGACCCCTCCCATATAGGGTTCTGCTTCACACCCACCCTGTATCCAAGTAACACCTGTGCCCAGCATGACACAGACCACTGGGCCTGTGGAAGGAAGATGCTTCCAGGGTTAAAACCACACACCATGGTGATCAGCCTTGGGAATCTGGGGCCTCTTGGAGATGTCTCTGAAGGAAGAAGCCCCAGAACCCCTGCCCAACTCATGACAAGGCTGGCGCAGGCTGAGGCTCCCTCCTCCCAGGGAGGAAGAGCAGATACTAAGAGTCCAAAGGGAATGTCGGGAACATGGGCCCTGCCAGGCCTCGGGATGACCAGTGGCAAACTGAAGCCAGCAGGCATGGGTCCTGGCATGGTTCCTCACATCTCGGGACTCATGTTGGAAACTGAAAGGTGAGCACCCGCTACGTCTCTGATGGTTTTACTCATCAGATGACGTGGCCTCCACACCCAGGCCACTAGCCCACAGGTCACTTCTCCCATCTCTACCTGCACCTGCAGGGGCTCCTATGGGTGGGAAGCCACCAGGAAGAAGTGGGCCCTTGCAAGCCCCAACAAAGGATATAGTTGAGGAGTCTCTCCTGCCTACACTGCTCCTCAGGACCCCCAACTGCCCCTCTGGCCAAGCTACCCAAAGACCCCTTTCCCACATCCTTATCCCCCCTACAGGCCTCCAGTTCCCCCAGAAGGTCTCCTAGGCTTCCTTTAAGGGTCCCCCTCTCCTACCCCGAGCTACTATGAACCAGGCTTTGTCCAGTACCAGCCCAGCCTAGGAGGGCATTTGTATTTTAGCCCATTTTCCAGATGGGAACATGAAGGCAAAGCTAGCTAACAATGAACCTCCTGTTTGTAGGTATGGAGGATGGAGGGGTAGGGTGGTCTGGCTGGACAAGCCTCTGAAGAGGCTGCTACCATGAGAGACATTGGCCTGCCCACTTCCTGGATCTTCCAGTTGACCTCGTGGAAGCCTAGCCAGGATCCCTTACCCCAGGCTGCTCCTGGCATGCTTTCCAAGGAATGGTGGTCCAGTCTCCCTGGCTTGGCAGATGGAGTGGGAAGTCCTGACCAGCACTAGGCGGAGTGTGAACAGGGTCAGGGAAACCCCTCGAGAGGGAATCCCCGGTTCTTTAGAGAACTTGAAGCCGGGGAGGAGGGGGCACAGGAAATCCTGCTCCAGGCAGGGAGAGGGCCTGGTGGGCTGAGGGGAGCCTGGGAGCGGAAGAGCTGGTGGGAAAACCCAGCTGCAGGTGGGCAGGAGGTTGTTTTTGTCAACAAGAGTGGCAGGAGCTGGGGGCGGGGAAATGGTGCCATTGGAAGAGTGTCCCTGTCCTTGCCATTCCTGTGTGCTGTGTGTCCCTGAGGAAGTCAGTGCCCCACTCTGGGCCTGCTCCCTCAAGCTCCTGTTTTTACCCCTGTGTGGTGGTTTGAATGTGTGTCCAGCATAGACTCCAGTGTTTTATGAAAGCTTGTCTCTAGCCGCCTGGCTGGAGGAGGTGTCACTGAGGACAGATCCTGGGATCCAGCCCTAAGGTGTGTTGGGGGGGGGGGGACAGAGTTGATTTCCAGCAAAAAGATATAGAGAGGTTTGCGCTCTGCCTGGGTCCCTGCTGCCTGCTGCCCCTTCGTGCTGGTTACTTTTGGGTTTCACGGGCTGTTTCTCTCGACTGATGGAACTTTCCTTGGATCTGTAAGCTTGAAATAAACCCTTCCTCCCCTAAACTGTGCCTGGTTTGGGTGTCCATCCCAGCATGGTGGAGTTGTCTACAACACCTGGCTTTCTGTACCCTTCTTCTCCCTGTCCTGACCCCTCCCTCTCACACTTCCCGCCCAGACAACTCTGACAGGTATTGTCTAGAAAGCCCCCAAGTCTGTGGTATGCAGTAGCCCAGAAATCTAGTATCCAGGGCCAAGTCCTGGCTCCATCATGAACACTCTATGGAAATACAGGCAAGTGGCCACCCTTCTTTGTACCCGGCTTCATTTTGCAAAGGACACAAGCCACTGTGGAGGCAGAATCTGAGGTTCTTTCTTTAGATGTAGACACTTGTCCCTTAGCTAGGCCCAGATGAGGTCTGAGCCTGAGATCCTGACAGGTGCTCAGAAGCCTCAGAGAAGAAAGCTGGATCACAGGCCAGAGAGATCCCACTCTGCTCCAGCGGAGGTTCTGAACTGGCGGACAGGGACCCTCAGCCCACGCCCCTGCTCTCTGGAGCCCACTATGGCGCCACAGTCCTTTGTGTGAGGCATGGCCCTTCCATGATATTCTTTCTCTCTTAAAAAAATATTTATATTCTTATTTATTTGCAAAGGGGGGTTGTGGAATGGATGGGTGCACCAGAGCCTCCAGCCACTGCAAACAAATTCCAGATGCAAGTGCCACTTTGCGCATCTGGCTTTACGTAGGTACTAGGGAATTGAACCTGGGTCATCAGGCTTTGTGAGAAAGTGCCTTTAACCTCTGAGCCATCTCTCCAGCTCCTTCTTTCTCTTTTTTATTGATCAAAATCATCCCTCATTCCCTTCTCTTTCTCCCCCTTCCACTGCAACGCTTATTCTTCCCAGATAGTCCCCCCTTCTGCTTTGATATCAAGTGTGGTGGTGGTGGTGGTGGTGGTGGTGGTGGTGGTGGTGGTGGTGTGTGTGTGTGTGTGTGTGTGTGTGTGTGTGTCCTGCTACACTTAATTAAGCTTGCATGCATGAGATAGGTGGGTGGTTGTTTACCAGTGCACATACAGCTTATCAGGGGCTACGCCATGGAAGAAAACATCCCCCCTCATCCCAGCAGCATTTAAACTCCATATCTGGGACGTGTTTACCAGTGGCAGAGGCTGGGGAGGTGTTAGACAAAGCAGATTGAGACCTCTGCCCAGTGCATCTAGGTTCTCGTCCCCGTCAAAGAATTCAGAGAGGGGCTGGAGAGATGGCTCAGCGGTTAAGGCACTTGCCTCCAGTGCCTAGGGGCCTCGGGTTCAATTCCCCAGTACCCACATATGCCAGACCCACAAGGTGGTGGCCCTGGTGCTCTCTCTCTACCTATTTATCTATCTTTCTTTCTATCTATCTATCTCTATCTCTCTGCTTGAAAATGAATAAATAAAATATTTTTTAAAAAAGAATTCAGAGAGGAGACAAGGGAGTTGGGAGGGCATTATGACAAGGCGGAGCACACTGAAGAGGAAGGCTTCCCTAAAGCAGGGGGTTTTAGATTCCCATCTTGTGGGCAAACTTTAATGGAGGAGAGGATTAGTCACGAATTAAGGTGGAGGAAACAACAAGGAATCCTGGGAATAATTCAGGATTCTTCTAGATTAAAGTTAATTTCCTTTTCTGCCCTTATATGGAGTTTTCGATGTCATATAGCATCCTTCTATAAGGATGTCATTCTAACAAAGCAAAGGACAGTTCGTGGTCCCCTCCTTCGGCCATATTGGCTGTAGCCAGCTTTGGGTGTCTTTGAGCCTTCACTGAGGGGTCGCATGATGTCCTCCTCCTCTAACAACCCTGTGGTTGGCTCAGCCTTCAGCCAGCATGCAGCGTGCCTTGTGTTGTCCATCACGCTTGGATTGGTCTCTGGCCAGCCCAAGACCTAAGGAGGGATGCTAACTGGTCTGGAATTGCATCCACGTGAGGCATGAGGGTTGCCCTTCCACACTGCCCACAGGGGCTAAAGCTGGTCCCAGGAGGATGTGCACCCTAAGCTGCTCCTGGTCCCAGAAGACTGCCTTGAGGAAGGGGAGGCTGGGCTCTCCACAGCTCCCCACCATCGCCAGCTAACTCTGGCCTCTCCTGATGGCTCCCAGGGGAGTTTGTGATCTCTCCCGTGGAAGGGGTGCTGCGGGTCCGCAAGGATGTGGAGCTGGACCGGGAGACCATTGCCTTCTACAACCTGACCATCTGTGCCCGCGACAGGGGGGTACCCCCACTCAGCTCCACGGTGGGTGGCTTCTCTCATTTCCCCCTGCCCTTTCCATAGATACTCTAGAAGACACCATGATCCTTGGCTCAGAGAGGCAACATGCCCCAAAGCCAGCCCAGACCTCCATGTACCTGTCAGGCTCTCCCCGGAGGTCCTGAACAGTCCCCTCCCAAGAGGCTCAATTCCTTTGTCACCTGCTCTGTCTCCCCGTTCCCTCCTTCTCCTCCTCTGTGGTCCCATCTACTCCTGACTCTCCCTCCCTCTCTCCTCTGACTTGCCCCAGATGCTGGTGGGCATCCGCGTGCTGGACATCAACGACAATGACCCTGTGCTGCTAAACCTGCCCATGAATGTCACCATCAGCGAAAATAGCCCCGTCTCCAGCTTCGTTGCCCACATCCTGGCCAGTGATGCCGACAGCGGCTGCAATGCTCTCCTCACATTCAACATCACTGCAGGCAACCGAGAGCGGGCCTTCTTCATCAATGCCACGGTAGGCACAGAGCTGCCCATCGCCCCCAGCTCTGCCTATAAAGAAGCTCACTGGGGAATCCGGGGGTCCCATGTTACTGCAGAGATCAGCATCCAAGAGGAGGAATGCATTCAGTCTGAACCATTGCACTCAGAAAGTTTTTAGGGAAGCCGAGCATCAGGATATACACCTGAATATCCTTGGGAGGCTGAGGCAAGAGGATTGCTGTGAGTTCAAGGCCAGCCTGGGCTACATAATGAGTTCTTGGCCAGCCTGGGCTTCAAAGTGAGACTTTATCTCAAAACTAAAAGTAGAATCAACTTTTAAAAATTATTTACAAATGAGGCAGCACGAAGAAGCAGAGCAGGCTCTGGGCATTCCAGTCAGCAATGCGAGCTCTCAGTTAATTAGGCAACAGAAGGGAAGCATAGAAACAACTTAATTGGATATGGTTTAATCAATCAACCAGTCATTTGGTTATAGATTAGTTAATTGGAAACAGGGTCATCTGGTCGACCACAACACAGTTCCCCTGGCTTAATTCTGTGGACTTGGGCTGCTTGGGTGTCTGGTATAGGAGCCTAGTCCAGAGTCAGTGGACTCTTTCAATTTTATTGACTAGCTAGCCATCTCGGTGTCCACCCAGAGCCCCTCTGAGGCTTGTCATAGAGACAGATGGGCCCTGAACCTTTGGGACAGATTGCATCATACCAAAATGCTCTGGAAGTCCTTGTCTGGCCTCTTGAAATGTCTGTAGACTTGTGACACCCCAGGTTCTCCAAAGTCACCTCATGCATAGAGAGATCTGAGCATAGGTGGTTTATCCTCAGCCTGGCAAGATGCAGGGGCCCACATTTGGCCCTCATCTCTTAGGTGCCTTGGGGAGGGCACTCCTAGCCACACCAGAGCTGACAGCAGAGCACTTGGCACCTGTGGGGAAGAGGTGCTGCTCAGCTCACCAGCCCTGCTCATCCCAGACAGGGATCGTCACTGTGAACCGGCCCCTGGACCGCGAGAGGATCCCAGAGTACAAGCTGACCATTTCCGTGAAGGACAACCCAGAGAACCCACGCATAGCCAGGAGGGTGAGGCTGGGGACACTGGGGACACAGCGGGTGTTTGAGGGTCAGAACCAGAGAGCCTGGCCCTTCCTGAGTTTGGCCAGGACTTAGATGTACAGGTTTGGGGCTGACCAATGCTGGATTCAGGTCCTAACTCTGCCTGACCATGGGCAAATGAACTTCTCTTGGGCTCTTTTCTTCTCTGCCAAGCTGTAGTGAGGATGAGGGGGGATCCCACAGCAAATGCTAATTCACTAATGCCAATTATTTCCTTTTCCCTTAACTATGGATATCTGGGCACACACTATAGCTGTGTGTGCATGGGGACCTGCATGTGGGCATTGGGATTCATATTTTGAGGTGGGGCTCCATGAACCTTCAAAAGCAAAGACAGGGATTCTACTGAAAGGTACTGTGTGTTGGGTCAGTCAGCTCTCTTACCTGCCCCTGAGGTGGGGAGTTCCTTGGGCCGAGCTCCTCTCAGCTTTGGTTAATTCTGACTAAGCTACCCAGATGAGATACTGCTCCCTCAGGGCCTCAGTTTCCCCATCTATCCAGGAGACCTCATTCTGAGGGTGTGCTGCCCCCTTTCTCTTTTCTCTCTCCTCCTTTCCTTTCCCTTTTTCTCTCTCTTGATCCCCCCACACACACACATACAGGCTGGGGTCACCCTGGGAAGCACAGAACTGAGTAGGGAGATGGAGGAGTTGGGGTGCTAACTCACTACTATGCAACTTTTAAAAATGTGTTTTGGGGCATGGCGAGATGGCTCAGCAGTTAAGGAGTTTGCCTGTAAAGCCTCTCTCAATGCAAATAAAATATTTTTTATTTTAATGTATTTTTAAATGGGTGTGTGTACATGTGTACATACCAGGATTTCTTGCCACTGCAAATAAACAGCAGATTCTTGCACCACTTTTTGTACCTGGCTTTACATGAGTATTGGGGAATCGAACCCAGGCCTTTAACAGCTGAGCTGCCTCCCTTAGCCCCTGCCCGTAGTTTTGAAGCAAAGGTCACACATTCTCTATGCAGTCCCACCACCTTAAAAATGGTGTCTGATTGCATCCCTCCAAGTCCCCAGAAGACTTGCGGTCTGAGAGGCATGAGGCACAGCACTGTGTGAAAATGTGGAGGAGCTCTGAGTGACATCAGGCAGGTGTGAGGGTCTGAAGACCGGGACTCAAGCCCCTGCCTGACATCCGTCCTCACTAGGAGATAGACTGTAGTTCACCCTCACTCCTGCACTGGCCTATGACCATCACACCTCCTCCATAAGGGAGTTAAGATCCCCCGTGGTCAGAATGGACAACTGAGGCTCAGGCATGGAGTGATGACTTCCCAAGGTCACCCAGTGAGCAGCTAGCAAAAGAGGTGTTTGAACCCAGGGCTCTGGACCATTGCTGTGGGCTTTCTTGATCCTCTACCTCTGGGCCTGGTCCCTCGCTCCCAGCCCTCCCACTGGTGTCCCTGCCTGCCGCAGTACAGAGTACACCCTGCCCTGTTCTTCCCCTCACAGGACTATGACTTGCTGCTGGTCACTCTCGCGGATGAGAACGACAACCACCCCCTCTTCACCGAGAGCACCTACCAGGCAGAGGTGATGGAGAACTCGCCTGCTGGTAGGTCCTGGGCCTGCAGCCCGGCACTTCTAGCACCTTGAACTCTGAGGAGGCCCTGTGTGCATAGTGACATAGTTGGATGTATGCCCCATGGGAAGGTGAAGAATTCTGGAGGACTGGAGCTGCCTGGCTTAGTATGTATGGGGCCATGAAAGAGGCCATAGGTCTTGTCTGAGCAGCACCTGTTCCTATAAATGTCCTCCCCTGAGCACTTAAGGGGTAAGGGCCAAACATGGGCACCAGAGTCTTGTCAGAGTGAGGGAGAGCTGCCAACTATAGTCATTGGTCCCTGGGATGATCTGAGAGAAGCCTCACTGTCCCTCACAGGGGCATTTAAAGTGAAAAAGACTGCCTAGGGCAGGGGTTAGAAGTTCTAGAAGCTTTTGTCATCAGAGGTAGAGGCCAGGGTCCTGGGCATTCAGAGTAGCTCTTGCCCCCTACATGGCACTGGTCAGCCTTGACTCCCTTCAAAAAAGGAGAATCTGAGCCAGGCATGGTGGCATATGTCTTTAATCTCAGCACTCAGGAGGCAGAGGTAGGAGTATCGATGTGAATTTGAGACCACCCTGAGACTACATAGTGAATTCCAGGTCAGCCTGGGCTAGAGCGAGACTCTACCTGGGTGGGCGGTAGGGGTGGAAGGAAAATCTGTTCTGTATATATTTGTATATTATTTGCAAGGAGAGAGGGGAGAGAGAGAAAGAGAGAGAATGGGCATAGCAGGGCCTCTAGCCTTTGCAAACAAACTCCGGATGCATGTGCCAATCTGTGTATCTGGCTTTCCATGGGTACTGAGTTAAACTTGGGTCGTTAGGCTTTGTAGACAAGCACCTTAACCACTGAGCAATCTCTCCAGCCCAAGAATCTGTTCTTTAATGCCCCCATGTGGCACCTTCAATCCTCCACAGCCCCCCCCCCAAGGGTTGGATTCTGAGTCAGAAAGAGATGAGCTGAGATACTGCTCATTTCTGTCTGGGCATCACCTTCACGTAGACTTGACCCTTACTTGCTTCTGATGGGTGCATACTTACACATGCGAGGGTGCAGATCTGCATTAAGACATGGTGTAACACATATACACAGACACACATGCATTTGGGTGTCCCCAGGATGTGCCTATGCAAGTGTGCCCCTCCTACAGGGATGCACACACTGTATGTGCACACCTAAGTCATGTATGGTCAAAACCTGTAATAGAGCCATGTGTGCACATGTGAGGACAGACAAGGCCCACACATTGGGTGGGGACACCAGGAAGCCCCCCAGATCCTCCCAAGGAGTGGCCAGCCTCAAAGACTGCTGGGAAGCAGGTGTGGCTTCAGGCGGGCCAGAGGGGCTGCTCACCACTCTTGTGTTTTCTCCCCAGCAGGGCTTTGAGGCCGCTCCCAGGTATCTGCGTTCAGTCTGCCAAGGCTGCCGCAGGCCCACCCTGAGGCCTCCCCACCCTGTCCCTGTCCCTGTCCACCTCACCTCCCTCCCCTCTCATCCATCGTCAGCCATGGCTCACCGGGACTGGGCCAGGGAGGGGGGAGGGGGGTCCAGGTTGGCCTGTGGTGACACCTCCCTTCCTGGCCCAGGGACCCCCCTCACAGTGCTCAATGGGCCCATTCTGGCCCTGGATGCCGACCAGGATGTGTACGCCGTGGTCACCTACCAGCTGCTGGGGACCCACAGTGGCCTCTTTGATATTGACAACAATACAGGTGAGATGTCTTCTGCCCGGTTGCCTCAGCCAGCTCTGGAGTGGGACCGGCTCTGCTGATCCTTTCCCAGTGTGGGACCCAGACTCTCATGGGGACCCTGTTCCTCACACCCCATGCTGCAGATCTGGATTAGCCCCTCAGAGCCCTGGTGAAAGGACCCAAGAGGAAGAATAGAGGTGACATGGTACACAGACTCTCAGTCTAAGCATACAGCCCACAGCCTGCATGTCCAAGTCCCAGGCTAGAGCTCATCCCCTGGTCAGCTGACGTAGCCAAAACAGCTCTCTGTCGTCATACCACATTCCATCAGTCTGGTGATGTGTACCCTCTAAAATGCATACCTTGGCTAGGCATGGTGGCACACACCTCTAATCCCAGTACTCAGGAGGCAGAGGTAGGAAGATCACTGTGAGTTTGAGGCCAGCCTGAGACTACAAAGTGAATTCCAAGTCAGCCTGGGCTAGAGTGAGACCCTACCTAAAAATAAATGAATGAATGAATGAATGAATGATAAATAAATTGCATGCCTCTCAAGGAGCAGGTTGGCCCTCTTTCCTAGTCACTCCAGGCAGAATTCCTAAGGACTGCAGGGTACATCTGTGAAGGGACAATCACAGAGGACACACGGGGTTCTCCCTGGACATGGGTGGCTAAACCCATGGGGAAGAAAGTCACAGCAGTTCTTTCTCTGCTCCTTTTTCCTCTCTGTCCTCACCTAACTTGCTCTTGTCCCATCTCTCCACTGTGTCTCTTTGCCTGTCTGTCACCCTGGCTGGTGACATGGGGTGTCAGGTGTGGTGACTGTGAGCTCAGGTGTCATCATTGACCGGGAGGCCTTCTCACCCCCAATCCTGGAACTGCTGCTGCTGGCTGAGGACATTGGACTGCTCAATGGCACAGCCTACCTGCTTGTCACCATCCTGGATGACAATGACAACTGGCCCACCTTCAGCCCTGCTGTCATCACTGTGCACCTGCTGGAGAACTGCCCACCAGGTAACATGGGCCAGGCCCCAGACCCTGTTCCCTGTACCACCAGGAGCTGGGTGGTGATGAGGGGGGTTGGAGTGGGAATCAGGACACAGGACACTGGGCACTTCCTTTTCAGAGTTCAGTGGACTGTGTCATGTTCCTGAATATACTTGGTTTTGGTGTTGTTGCTGCTGTTGTTTTTGTCTTCTGTTCTTCTGTATTGAGATAGGCTCGCTTTAAAAAAATATTATTTGCGGCCGGGCGTGGTGGCGCACGCCTTTAGTCCCAGCACTCGGGAGGCAGAGGTAGGAGGATCGCCATGAGTTCGAGGCCAGCCTGAGACTACATAGTGAATTCCAGGTCAGCCTGGGCTAGAACAAGACCCTACCTCGAAAAACCAAAAAAAAATATTATTTGCATTTATGTGCTGTTGTGGTCATCATTCTAGTTGCTGCTTAGGAAGAACCCAAGCAAAGGTGGCTTGTGGAGGAATGGGTTTATTAGGCTTACGGACTCGAGGGGAGACTCCATCCTGGCAGGGAAAGCAATGGCATGAGCAGAGGGCTGGACATCACCTCTGCCACAGCACTGCAAACAGCAGCAGGAAGGTGTGCCAAACTCTGGCAAGGGGAAGCTGGCTTATAACCCCATAAGCCTGCCCCCGACAACACAGCTTCATCGAGGTTGTAAAACCCAAACTGCCATCAGCTGAGGATCGATCTATCAGAACACATTCAATTGTTTGT
>PVHP010022830.1:0-13055 GCA_004024765.1 Zapus hudsonius
TGCAAGCAGAAAGAGAGAGAGAAAGAGAGAGAGAGAGAGAGAGAGAGAGAGAGAGAGAGAGAGAGAGAGAGAGAGAGAGAGCGAGCGCACCAGGGCCACCACCTTGTGGGTCTGGCTTATGTGGGTCCTGCGGAGGGAATTGAACCCGGGGCCTTAGGCACTGGAGACAAGTGCCTTAACCGCTGAGCCAGCTCTCCAGCCCAATACTTCCTATTTTATGAGAGGAACTTTTTTTCCATTTAAAAATTTCAAATTATAATCGTTGTATGACTTGTTTAAGGCTATTCAGATACCAATTTTACCCTCAGGAAAGAAATCCCATTTCTGTTTATTTACAGGAGCAAAAATTACTTTTTTTGAACTCTCAAGATACACAGGTATATCATAATCTTGGTGGGAGAGTCTAGAGAAAGGGCTACAGCATTTGAAGGAAGTATAATTATTATAATTTCAAATGATTTACCTAACCTCCTTCTTACAAGGAGAATAGTGAAGCTTGCCTACCCAAGTACCAAGTCCTTACCTGCATTGCTGTCTTCCTGGGTTTCCAAGCATTGCTGTCCTCGAGGGCACTGTGCTGAGGATTATAATAGCAAGCTGTGCACTGGATGCACTGGTGGTGGTGGCACCTGCAGTTGTAGCAGTTTGACATCATATTTCTCTTTAGCAAGGCAGGGCAGATTTCTCCAGAACAATAAATGCATGAGTCGTGGACTGTAGCTCCCTGAGCACTGCAGGAGTAAGAGCAGGTCCTGTGATAATCAAAGTCACCACAATGTAGTGGCTTATAACACATGGAATTTTCTAGGTCTTTACTAGCAAAATACTCTGGGTAAGTGGGAGTTTCTGACCGAAGGGATGACATGGAATGATAGGATTGGTCTGTAACATGATATGGTTGGTCCAGGGGATGGTGTCTTAATTCCTTATATCTAGAACTCATTGACTGGAAGTTTTGGTCTATAGGTTTTAGTCTCTGGGAAAAAATCTTATTGCTATGAGTGGTTAAACCTATTAAATGAGATGTAGACAAGGATTTGCTACTTTCTTCAAAGAACTTTTTTCTGTCTGCAAAGGGCAAGAGGATGGCTTCCTCCCCAGCTTGGGCAGTAGAAGCCTTCAATTCTTTGTTGTCATCTGGGCTGGGAGGCCCTTCCATAGACAGTGTCATATTTGGCTGAGAGTTATGCTCTGGCGACCATCTCCAATTACCTCCACAGACTCCATGGTGAATATTTGCTTCCTCAAAGCCTGATGGGGATGGGTCAGATGCTTTCCACCAACTGTTCAGGCACAAAGAGGACTGACCAGTCCTCTGGCCAGGGTTTATTCGTCCCTCAAAGCCTATCCTAGATTTTGGGCTCTCAAGGGCTTGGCTGAGACATTCTGAAGACCTAGCCCTGAGGACCATGCTTTCTTTGAAGAGCTTGTCTCTGGGGCTATGTGGATTTTTATACGAAGATACAAGAGATGTGTTAGAGGCAGGGAGTGGAGGACTTTCTGGAGGCTCCTGGGTCTCTTCCACTGGTTCTTTAGTGTCACAAAGTTGTGACAAGGGACCCTTACTCTTCTGGAGCTGGGCTTTCCTCCTCTGAATTTCATTACGCAGATTAGTAGCAAACCGCTCACTCTTCCGCCGGTTTTGAATAGAGCGGCCTTGAGGGCCTCCACTTTTCCTACTACCCATTCGACCATATTCCTTGGGCTCATTGGTGCCTTCTGTAGTTGCCTTTGTATCGCCAGCTATATTAGTAGTTGAACAGCAGTCTCTGGCTTGTTGAATGAGGAAGCCAGAGGCTGAAGCCGACTGGCTAGCCAATTCACTGCCTTCTCTACTGTCTCTGCTTGGGCTCAGGAAAGCTTGCTCAATAGGGTGTCCATCAGTCTTTCTGTGTGCAGAACCACTTTGGCTCTGGTGTCCTGAACCCAAAAGTGTATCATCCATTGGTTTGTTCTTCCTTTCTTTGTTGGCATGATCCTGGGTGTCTGCTGGGGGAAGATGTGGACTTTTCTTCCCTTTGAGGTGCAAAGGGGACAGAGTCCATTGGTGCCCATCCTTCCCAGATGGTACCTCTATCCCTTTGCTGCCCTTAGGATCCAAGTGCACTTGCTGCAGGTGGGATGTCTGCAGCTGTTCAGGGGCACTATGACGATGCTCTGTGGTTCCTGGGAAATGTGGAGGGCTGCAAAAGGTTGAAGGCTTAGCCAGGTTTGTTGAAGCTTCCTTGAGTGGGCTGAACTCTCTGCTGGATGCTTTTTCTTGGGCTTTGGGGGAGCTGGCAGATTTGGAGGAGGCCTCTATCAGAAGATGCTCAGAGTCTGGGTGGCTGGATTCAGGAGGCTGGCTGAGCTCACAGCTGTGATGGCCTTCATCTGTCAGTTGGTCTTGCCCACTGAGACAGCAGAGCCGGTTAGGGTTCCTTGGTGGTAGCACTTTCTCTAAGCCTGGTTTTTCTTTCTGTTGTAAGGATTCTGCAGGCTCAGAAGCCTGATGCTGCTCTCCATTGAGGAGTTGGGCTCTGGAAGCTTGAAGGCTATCTCTCCTCATTGGAGGTTGCGGTGGACCCCAGACCATCATGGCAGGCCCTGAGTGATGATTCTCCTGTAGGCAGGATGATGTCTGGGAGGTAGGGGTCAGATCACCCCCATTGCTGTGTTGGCTACTTCCTGAGGTCTCAGACACATTAGGTCGACAATTGGTGGCTTTAGTTGGCCCTTGGTTTGGTGTGACACAGTCTGCCGAGGGTGTCTCCTCTGGCCTGAGAGAAAGGGCACAGTCAGAGGCATTTGAGCTAGCTGAGAAGGAACTGTAGGCTGAGTCACGCTGGTTAGGGTACATATTCTGGTCAATGGGCAAGAGGTGACCCTCATAGGTGACTTGGCCTGGTTGCTCAAGGCTCTCCATGCTGCCAATGGAGCTGCTTTTCTCAGTGCTGCAGTGCCGAGAGAGGGGACACCACTGTATACACGCGTCACTGCAAGACACAGGGCACACATTAGGGAGCCAAGCAACCAGATGACTTTTCCACATTGGCCAGCCCTGCCAGGGCAAAAGGCAGGGCAACCCAGATCAACCTATGTCACAAGTGCAAGGTCATTGGGGCAAAAGGGAATTGAGGGAAATAGGTAAGAGGAGAGATTGATACTGGCAAAGGCAGAAGGAAAATAAGAAACAAGATGAGACACAGAAGAAGGATGAACAAACATTGCAAAGAATGGAAAAGTGCCATGGTATTTATGATGTCAGTATGTGGTACTCTGCCAG
The DNA here is from genome assembly GCA_004024765.1 of Zapus hudsonius. Taxonomy (NCBI): domain Eukaryota; kingdom Metazoa; phylum Chordata; class Mammalia; order Rodentia; family Dipodidae; genus Zapus; species Zapus hudsonius. Next base: position 3,266 of record PVHP010022830.1, read on the forward strand.
GAGAGATAGTACAGGATATCAGTGCTAGATGTGAACCCTACAGCACTGATGCAATTTTACCCAGACCATTTCATAAATAGGGATTCTTAAACTTGAATGTACATCACAAAAACATGGAGGGTCTGTTATTCCACTGGCCACTGGCCCTTATCCCAGACTTTTAGGTCCAGCTGATCCTGAAAATTTACATTACTGGTGATTTCCAAGGTTCTGCTTGAGCTGATGATGGTCCAGAGACCACACCTTCGAAAGCTACTAGTGTCAGTAAAGCAAGATACACAAAGGGAAGTGACTTTGAGCAGGTGATTTTCACAAGTTTTACCTAGTGGCATATTCAGTTCTGGAATTCTGGTGTTGTTTTATTCTATTTCTATTGTTTTGTGGGATTAGGAAGGAAACACAGGCATGGTACAAATTATGTAAGGGCTTTACTGCTAGGCTCCATCACCAGAGAGTTCTATTTTTTTTTAAATAGTTATGATCCTGAGTATTCACTGAGAACCTACAATTTGCCAGGCACTTTAGAATCTGTTATTTTAAGCCAAAGTGGGGAGAGTCTTAACCTCACTTAATAACTGACAATACTAAATCTTAGAGACGCAAAGCAAACTGACTAGTTTAGCATCGTAGTTCGCTGCAATTTGAACCTAGGTCACTCTGTGTCCAATGTCTTAGCTCGTTTTTGATACCATATTTTAAATGGAAAAACAGCAGTATCTCAAGCCAGAAGACTGCTGTGTAGACAATATCAGATAATAAATACAGAGCACAGGCACCTAGCAAAAGTTCACTACATGCATTAGCTCTTTTCTTGATTGTTGCTATTATTATCTATGTCCTCTCTACTACTAGGACTGATGCTACAGTGCTCTTTGCTCCTCTGAAGGTTGAAGATTGCTTGCTCCTGGAAAGTTTACAGCCCAGCTATAACCACAGCTGAGTTGAAACAACATTTCATATGACCCTCAGGCTAGCTCCCCCTTATTATTGTTCCATGCATGGCTCGTTAGCCATTCTGCTCACTTTTGCTCTCGGATAGAAATCCATTAGTTTCTCGTTGGTAGGGGACCTATTGCTCACCTCACCACCCTTTCTGCTGGAAAAAAAAAACACTCAAATACAAGACAAGCCCTGAATTTATTTTTGTGTGTTCTTCTATAACAAGATTGCCTCTGCCCCAAATTTTTGGCTTCTAATGCCAAATAAAGTCACCAAGTTGAGGCAAAGAGAAAGCACTTCCTGGAGGGAAGATATAATATTGAAGGGACAAGGTGGATGAAGCAAGTACCTTTCCTGGCTATTCGTTGGTTAAAAGTTGCCCCTTGACTAAGTGTTTCAACAACAACAGGTAACACCAGAGTTCCTGGATTGAGGTAAAATAGCAACTCACAGAGGTCTCCATTTTGGAGGCTTCTGGTCTGTGAAGGAGCCAATGTCCCCAGTGAGTGAATGTGGATAGAAAAGAGTGCCAGAAAAAAAAATAACAAGGGTTGCCCCACACTAAGAGAATAGTGGAAAAGAAGTAATTGAGAAGAGAGCAGCTCATGAAATAAGATGAAAAGCAGGGTAGTATAGTATTTTTCAAGCCAAATGAGATACTTCAAGGAACACTTTCAAGCTCTCAAGAAGTAAAAAGATAGATAAGGATGGGCCCAAAGTCACAGTTAGCAGTATGCCTAGACAAGAACCCCGGGAAGCTGACCCTCCATATAATTTTCCATTATAGTACTCTCAGCTCTAAAACATCCAGAAGGACAAGATCAGAGAAGAAGGAGTGGCCAGGTTGTCTACCTCCCAGCACATCTTGAGAGAAGGGACCTAGACTCACCCTGTGTTACAACCAGAATGCCAGGACAAACTGAAGGCTTCAGAAGGGAAATGCATGGTGGTGGCCACTTCAGGACATTCCTCCAGCAGCTTGGCCACATGCCATGAGTGTGGCCTACTGACAGGGGTGTTCCTCCTACAGCAAGAAAAGGACAGGAAGTCAGCTTAAGGAGCCAGCGCTGAAATCACTTCCCAGGCAACTTCCGCCCCCACCCTTTCTTTCCCCTCAATGAGGTAAAATATCTTACAAGAATCTAGTGTGAGAATCTGAGTGCCCTCCACCCCAGCTCTAGTACTCAAATCTCCTTCATCCCATGGATGACTCCTGGAGATACAGAATGTCAGCTTCATGGTTACATTTTTTCAAGAAAGTATCCTAAGTATATATACTAAAGCTACATTATAAATTATATGCTCATACATTTTAATGTTATAAATATTTGTAGAATATTAGGGTTGATGACCAATGAATAGTGAGCCTACCCTCGTATTTCTGAGGAAAAAAAAATAATCTGACCAATCTTCCCATTTTTTTTTCTGCAAATGGATCAGGCAAGTGATTAAGAAGTTTGAACATTTCAACATTAGACTGTGAATTCTCCAATATTTCCTCATGTTTTGTTATGTGCTTACTCTATGTCATCTACTGGGAGTACAGAAATGAGTCAAATACAATCTGTGCCCATAAGAGGTTGCAGATTTATGAGCGAGACAGAGCTAATTGCAATAAAGTCTGGTAAAGGACTTGAGAGGATAAAGGCTAATAAAGGCACACACATAAGGTACTTGAATTTGTTAGCAAATTTGTGGCAAGGAGGTCCAACTCGTGTGAGGGGACACAGAACAAAATAATAAACAGCTGATAGAAGACACTGGCTGCTCAGCAGACCAGAGGTAAAGTACAGGAAACAGGTCTGAAGTCAAGGCTCTAAATGCAGCCTGAGGCTCTGTCTGGCACTGAAGGATGTGATCCTGGTTTCTAAGCTGACTTGCTTATATATGAACCATTCTTGTCCCTTGGCACACCACACATGATATGGTTAGTTGCCACTCCTGCAGATGAGAAAGCACATCTGGAGCATGGCAATGTCAGGAGAAAGAGATAAATGATGGGAGGGAGAATGGGAGAAGAGAAACCATGATAGGGAGAGAGTAGAGAACAGGGAGAAAACAGCAGTAGAAGGGCAAGGTAATGTGACAGATGAGAAAAAGATCACTGGGGAAAGCGAATGACTACATGGGAGAAAATTCTGAGAACACTTGAGAGAAATATATAACAGAGATTAAAAAGACAATAGAACAGCAATGTTGCAGAAATGGGTGGATAACAGGGAGATAAGTACATGATAGAGTATTTACTAATTTATTCAAAGGCTCCATATTAGACACTGATTTTACACACACACACACACACACACACACACACACACACACAGCTTGCTATATAAAGGGATAAATGAGCTCTCTATCTCCTAGAAGCAGTCAACAGAAAAGATCCCAGCCTTTCTGGAAATGGCCCTCCACTAGCTGAAACACAGAAGATCCAGACAATATATGATTAAAGCCTAAAACAGTAATAATGAGGAGCAGGTCTTGCTAAGACCATAAGACAGGTTGGTTGGTAACAGGCAGACAGTGACAAACAAGGTGAAGGAAGAAGGGCAGAGACAGCTATTTTCAAAGGTCACAGCCATAGCAAAAGTGGCTAAAATTTATGGGGAGGAGATCTAGGTGAGTCACCCACCTTTACAATCACACTGTTCTGTTGTGGAACAGAGCACACAGCAAGGTGGCTGAAGGTGACAGAAGGTCACATAGGCTATGCTTGCTCTATATTTGCCTAGAACCTCACACATAAAGCTATGGTACTGGGAGATCTCTGTAGATGCTTGTGGTCAACAAGTGTTAATCAATTATCTTCCAGTAGGAGAAATGTGTACTACTAGGTCTATATGCAATGTATCCACTATGTTCTATGCTTCCAGGCACTGAGACTGTAGTAGGAAAAAGGGTACCTGTCCTATTTTGAGTCTTTTGTCCACATTAAGAATTTCTTAAGTTCTTCTGGGTCTACAGTATAAAGTGTGGAAGTCAGCATTGATTCCACTTTCTTCCCAAGCATCTTCTGAAGCATCAAGTTCTATTAAGTCATGTTTTATGATGTATCTCTGCCTTGCAGCCCAATCTCCATCTGTTCATCCTCCCCTATCCTTTGCCCCCTCTTTCATCCCTCTCTCCTACATTCTGTGGCCCTTACACAAAATCTGAGATCTCATCACAGAATCCTCCACTACCACTTTTTGTTCTAGCACATGCCCTCTGTGTTCAATATGCTATGTCCACATGCCAGCTAGCCTCCCCTTGTCCATTTTCAGTCACAGCTTTTAGATTCTACCAAGTTAAACACCATCTGGTCCTTCTCAAGAATCTTCACTGGCTCCCTACATTTTACCTTGTTCTGCTTTTAAAGCCTTTAAGAAGTTATCTTATAGCACAGCTCAATCTCTGTGCTCCAATCACACCCTGCAGCTACTTGTCTCCTTTTCTGATTCTGTGCCTCAGCTACTCATTTTCTAGCAGAACTGAACTGATCCCAGGCTCTGAGGCTAGAATCCTTTGGTTTAAATCCCAAGTCTAGCACTTACTAACTTCTCTTGCTTTAGACAAGTGGCTTTACTTCTCAGTGTGCTCATTGCCACGGCAGTCTCAATGCAGACACATCTCAATTGGTCATTAATTTGTACATTTTTATAGAAATGAGGCCCTAAAGTTGTACAGATTAGAGTAAATAAACACAAATTGCTCAAGTGCCATCTCCTCCAGTGAGCCTATCCTGTGTAATCTAGCCTTCACAATTTAGTCCAAAATAACTTGCTATTTGCATTGCTCACTATCATTTCCATATTTATTACATTTGTTCTATAAATTACCTCAAATCAGATAGCAATGTGACAAAACAAATGAGACTGATTTGGTTCAAATTTTAATTCTAACATTTCAGATGCCTGATTCTATGTGAGTCAAAGCATCTGAATTTCAGTTTTCTTACTTGACAGGTTATGATGGGGATTAAAAAACTCTCATCTGGTTAAGTTATTATAGGGGCTAGAGCTAATATTATTAAAGCATCCAGGAAATAGCTTAGAATAAAATAGTGGTCAGTAAATAGCAGGTGCTATCATAATGGCTGTTATCTCCAACATCCTTTTAGATGGTTCAATCGTACCCCCGCTCAAGGTACTTGACTATCCTACTACTAAGATTCTGTTGTACCATCCCCCTGACACACTTTGAAAAGTAGATTACAGGGCTGAGGAGATGGCTCAGTTGCAAAAGGTGCTTGCTTGAAAAGCCTGCTGGCCCAAGTTTGATTCCCCAGAAGTGGCACATGCTCTGGAGTTCACTTGCGGCACCTAAAGGCCCTGGTGCACCCTATCTCTCTCTCTCTCTCCCTCCCTCTCTCTCTCTCTCTCTCTCTCTCTCTCCTTGCAAATAATAAATAAATAAATAAAGACATACTATAATACATTATAAAATAGCTTACAAATATATTTTGCTCTCTTGATGAGTAGGAAGCAATCCCAACAGAGATAGAGGAGGCCAGTGAGGGCTTTAGGGACACTAGGAAAAAAATGAAAAACTGGGAGAAAAATCTCAACAGAAAGAATTAGAAACAGAGATGGAATTAGCTCTAATTTGGGAAAGAGAAGAAACTCTCTTATAGGGTATAATATTTGGCCCATTACCATTTGTAATTGCCCTAGACTCAGTCAGCTCACACTTATATTCAAATCCTAGTTGCATGACCTTGGATATGTCATTTTTTATGAGCTGTAGGCTTCTTTTGGGGTGGAGATGCTGGAGTTGGAATCCAGGGCATTGTACATACTAGGGAAGTGTTCTATCACTGAGCTACAACACCAGTCCTTCAGTTGCAAATTCTTTATCTGTAAAATGAGGGAGATAAGCATCTATTTTGCTTGAGCTATGATTTATGTGTCCCATGGATAAAATCAATCAGCACAGTGCCTTACATTGGTAATCTATAAACTTACAAAAAGAAGTGCCATTTACTGAACACTGAAGAGCTGTCAGGTACTAAGTGCTTTACATACATTAGCTTGTTTAATCCTTACTCCAACCTTATGTGTAAGAACTATTTTCTTACTCACTTCACAGATGAACAGAGATGCAGAAAGCTTAAGTAATTTGCCAGGAAAATACAGCTAGTAACCAGTAGAATTAGAATCAATACTTGAATTCTTCAGCTCTTTCTAGGCTATCACATGATGCCTCCTGCCCAAAGTAATCTGTATCAGAAAGCTTATACGTCTGGAGTTTACCATAACAATTCCCTCAAGGAGTGGTCATGAAAAGGAGACCTCAGTATTCCTGGACTTTAAATCATCCATTCTGGTGGAGAAGAGAGATGGCGAGAGATAAGTAGAGTCATGAGAAAATTCTTACCATCAATCATGCAGCCTAGGCCCATATATTGGGAAGACTCCATCCATCCTTTATCATTTCTCATAAGGCTACTTCAGGCACCATCACTGAACACAGAATATCATTAATAACCCTCAAATGCCCATATTAGGAAGAAAACAAACACATTGAAAAAATATAGCAGAAAGGGGCAAAAGGGTGGGAGCCAAGGTAGCCATACCTACCATGGCAGTTGCCCAAGATGGAGAGATGCCTTAGGAGAGAATGAAGAATCTAGCTAGCTTACACTTTCACCATCAGCTACGCCAGCCAGCATCTTCTCTTAGCTGGGACTCATCTGCTGTGGAGTTAAGACCTCCTAGGGTACAGGGCCAGTAGTCCAAGTGACCCAAGTGCTCAGGCACAGTCAGGCCCCTATTCCAGGAATAGGAAGGAGTAGCATGCACAGCAAGGTATGACCATCTAGTGAAGACAGTGTTCCAAGAACTAGCCAGTACCCTGGCAGCAAAGGGAAGAAGGAAAGGCAGTTCCAGCAGCATAAACAACCCCCTCCTGTTCCTGACTCCCACCTTCTCTGAGCTCTGGCCCACCCCCTCCACAGCTCAAAGACCAATAAGGAAGCTGGGCCCCCAGCCACAGCTAGAACTCAGGAAAAGAGCAAGGAAATGATGTTTGGGAAAGATAAAGTGGGTGTCTGAAAAGACTTTTTAAAAATACACGTAAGTGAGAGAAAAAAATACCCCAATACATATACTTGAAAGAATTCCTGCACTTCCTGGACTGAGTTGACCCCACCCAATCATCACTTTCGGTCCTCAGGGCTCCAGAAAAAGAAAGCTCAGAGTAGCCAGGATTAGCAGTTCCCAGGTCCAAAGGAGAGGCACAATAACTGATTTTGCAAAGCTGGAAAACAGTGACTTAGACATTTTCCAAGGTGAAGATCTTTCTGAAATACAAAGGCTATGGATGTTCTGGGGAACATTTACAGTCTATTCACTTTCAAGCAGCAACTGAGCATATGCTCTTTTCCAAAGTAAACTTAATTTCACACTGACTCCTTCCTACACCAGAAAAGGTGCCATTAGCAATGCTGAAATAGTGATGCTTGGGGTAAGTACCCCTAGGGTCTGCCATGAAATTACTTTGACCTATGGCAATTCCTCTTCTCTGGGATTCAGTTTCCTTTCTCAAACGTACAACATCGAACTCAATGGACATAAGCAACCCTTCCAGCTCTAGCATAATATAATGTACTAGTCTTAGACTCAAGTCTGGTGCTCTTAGTGATAGGCTCTCTAATTAGTGTGCCAGCCAGAACTAAGAACAGTCCTACATGGATTTTCTGTATCCCTAACTCCAGGACCACATATTAGAATTTAATTTCTTTTAGGGACATTAGAGTTGGGGTTTTCCTATCATAATTCCCTGATGCTTACTCCAGTTTCTCTTGGCCTTTTGCCCCTATTCCAGTAATTTATGGCCCCTGCAAGGGCTTACACAAGCTCTCTCGGAAAAGAAAGTATGCTAGGGCTATTTCTCTCTGTGTAAAATGTCCCTGGTATGTGGTAGGCCAATAATAAATGAAAGATATAATTAATATTAAATTTGACCAAAAAATAATCATGGTCATAGTACTGTTAGTAGCAAAAAGAAAAAAAAATGGATTTTTCGAGGTAGGGTCTCACTGTAGACCAGGCTGACCTGGAATTCACTATGTAGTCTCAGGCTGGCTTTCAACTCACAGCAATCCTGCTACCTCAGCCTCCAGAGTGCTGGTATTAAAGGCTTGTGTGCCACCCTTCCTGGCTAGAAAAGATTTTTAAAAAGCCAAACAGAGGGCTGGAGAGATGGCTCAGCATTTAAGGCACTTGCCTGTAAAGCCTAATGACCTGGATTCAAATTCTCCAGTACCCATGTGAAGCCAAATGCACAAAGTGGCACATGAAGCCGCTGGAGGCCCTAGTGTGCCATTCTCTCTGTGTGTCTCTCTTCTACCTCTCTCTGCTTGCAAATAAACAAATCAAAATCCAAACAGAGCTAAAAAAGAAAGGGCTGTCTAAGAGAAGGTTCAAAGCCAAACCTAGTACTCTCAAACAGCACTCTTCAAACTTTCTTGGGCATATGGGTCATTGGAAGTCTTGTTAGAATCAATACTCTGATTTAAAAGGTTTAGAGCAGGGCCCAGACTCTGACTTTATAGAGTTTGACAGTGATACTATTAATCACATGCTAAGTATCTATATACCAGCAAATGTCCCTTGGTGCTTTTCAGCACCAGGAGAAGTAGTCTATGCTCACATCAATACCTTAGGCCTCAGTGTTTATCCTTCCATAATCTTCTGGAAGCCTCATGTATTCTTTCTTCTACTCAGTAATCCTCGTTCTGCAAGTGCTTGTCAGATGAGGCTAGCTGAACTCCATGTCTGAGCAAAATAATAAAAAACAACTACATACATAGCAGTCTGATCCTGTGGATGGCCAGTTAAGGCTGAGGAAACAATAACACAGGAATAAACAAGTATGTTCATAGAACTGGCTGAGGTCGTGAGGCAGAGTTGGGGTAGGAAGGTTGGGAAGTCTCCAATTGAGGTGATTAGCAGGTGAGCATAGACAGATAAATCCTTGGACAAGGGAAGATAAGAGAAGAAAAGTGAGCAAGAGTTTGGCCAGCTTGGGATTTTGTGAAGAGGTTGGAAGGTGGGTGGAGGAGGGGGCACTCTGCCACTTATCAGAGTAGAGTTCCAGATTAAATAACCAAGTATCACCATCTATGGGGCAACTGCTTCTTTCCTAAGTGCTCAGTCAGAATTTGGCATGGTAGTTGAGGAGGGTAGGAACATTCAGGTAGAAATGGCAGATCACTCCAAAGGTGACTCCCAAGAGTCCTTTTGAAGACTATTGTGAGGGATGAAGGAAGGGAGATGGATCAATTCTTTTTTTTGTTTGTTTGTTTGTTTTGTTTTTTGAGGTAGGGTCTCACTTTAGCTCAGGCTGACCTTGAATTCACTGGAGTTGCAGGCTGGCCTTGAACTCACAGCGATTCTTCTACCTCTGTCTCCCGAGTTCTGGGATTAAAGGCGTACACCACCACGCCCAGCTGAGATGGATCAATTCTTGAAGGAACAAATTTCCAGCTGCCCTAGTCAGCTGACATCTCCATATCTTCTAATAGTACCACCTATTCCTGGACCTGGCTTAGAAGAGCCCTCAAGAAAGAATGGATGGGAGGGGACAATCAAAAAGAGAATCATGGCTCTGCTGTACCCAGGGCAAGAAGAAAATGTGACCCCTGTTACTTGCAGTTGTGCTTAGCCTGAGGTCTGGCCATAAAGTAGTATAGGCTCTTTCTTCTCTTGTAAGTAGCTAAGAAGCACAAGTGTCCCTGATTAGCTCTGTTTAGTTTCTGTGGTTCTCCTACATTGCCCCCCTCAGCATACTCCACCTTCTCCACATGAAGGAGTCCAAGCACATTCTGGCCTGCTAGGGAGGAAGAGAAGCCTACAGACAGGTGGGGGAG
>PVHP010022830.1:13155-28074 GCA_004024765.1 Zapus hudsonius
GAGAGAGAGAGAGAGAGAGAGAGAGAGAGAGAGAGAGAGAGAGAGAGAGAGAGAGAGAGGGAGAGGGAGAGAGATTTTAAAGATTTTAAAGAGAACTTTTAGGAGAATAACCAGGAGAAAAACTTTGCCATCAGTCTGAGAAGGCTAGAATCTGGGTCATCTGGGAATTGAATTCTTTCTGGGAAAGGAGCTTTTAGCACCCAGTTCTGCCTCCACAACTGCCTCTCTCCCCTCTGAACAGCCAGGTCAAGTTCTGTGTAAATTTTCTGGATCTCCATCTCTATTTTCTATGTCAGAATCCATCTCTACTTATAAACCAAGGGTAGGAAATAAGAGGGTGGAAAAGTTGGGGTAAAGATAATGACTGCAAATGCTCGAGTATGTATGTCAGGAGAGTGGTTTTTCACTTTCCAAATGGGAAGCAATGCCTATATCGGATGGGGACCATTATATTTACCCTTCTATTTCTGTTGTTTTACTTTCAGGATGGAATCTTTAAAATACAGGACACCTGTTTTTCCAAAGAAAATTTGAAGAAGCAAGCATACAGATGACTTGGGAGAGCTTTGTAAATTCCAGGGGTTAGAAAGATACCTAGAAATTTAGAAAGACAATACTTATATTTCTCATGTTGGCTAGGAACAATTGTAGTTTCTCTATATTGACTTATAAAATATATCCATCATAGTATCTCTTGTCAATAATACTAAAGGCAAAGAGGTGGGTCATATAAGTTTCTTTTCAGCTTCTAGAAAAAAAGAGGTCAAAAAATCCTGAATAATGAAAGAGAGCTTTTTCCTATCCTATAGAGGAAAACTAAGTGTATGACATGAGAGAGCCAAGGGAGACCACAGAGGAGTAGTACATACAATACCATTCCCAATTTCCTAAGTCTATACCCAAAGTGATAAATTAGGTGGAGGTTGTCCTCCACTTCTGGTTTCTATGACTAATATTTATAGCAATCCTTGAGAAAGAGGAACTTGTATAATAAAAGTATTCCTTTAATTCCTCTTTAGGTCTATTATTTCCTTTAGCTCACACCCAGTATAAGACAACTTTTTAGGCATCTGATGAGATTCACAAAGGTTTTCCCCAGACCTAAAGCTTAAAGTCCATACAACTACTTTTGGCCTCTGCATGAGTCATCTCTCCTACTAAAGACATGGAGCCCATGGATAATAGCCAACAATGATAACCCCAATAGAAACAACAGAACCTATTGACCCTGCTTTGAGCAAACCTGATGATGAAGAAAAGCCAACACTGAGCAGAGCTGGAGTCCCACAAGAAAACTGAACATTAGTAGCGATGAGTGGGGAGAGATGTAAAAGCCAGGTCATGGAATTTTCCATGAATTCAAAAGTCGCTTGAATTCTTTTTTTTCTCTCTCCTCCCCTAGTTTGCTGGAATTCTATTCTCAGTGAGATAGGAAGCTCTTTGAGATTATTAAGCAGAAGACTAATAATGCTTACATTTACAAAGATCTCACCTAACTGATTGATTTGGAGGGGGAGACAAGAATGGAAGCGAGGGATTAGTTTAAAGGGCTGAAGCAGGTTTCTTTGATTGCAGGACTGAGAAATCAAGCTAAAACTGAGCTGGGGACTGGAGAGATTGCTCAGTGGTTAAGGTGCTTGCCTCCATAGCCTAAGGACCCAGGTTAAATTTCCCAGTACCCACATAAGCCAGATGCACAAAGTGGTGCATGCGTCAGGAGTTTGTTTGCAGTGGCTAGAGGCCCTGTCACACCCATTCTCTGTCTCTCATTCTGTCCGTATCTCTCTGCTTGTAAATAAATAAATAAATAAAATATTTTTAAAAACTGAGCTGGAAGTGTCCACTGCTTACAAGTGCTCATAGTACTTGAAAGGTATATATATATTAGTGCATGAGAAAAAGTAATCATGAGCCTTAACCAGCAATGGACCCTGTAAGCTAGACAACTGGCCACTGACACAAGATGTTATCAGTAACTAGTGTGGGGTCATGGATGCACCCACTCAGTTTCTATGGGGAGTACAATGCCTCCCTGTACACCTTCCCACCCTATGGCTGTTATATTTTTTCTGCCCTCTCATCTCTAATGTTTCCCAAGGCTTGAAGGGCATGTTAAATGTTACTTTAGTGTTGAAATTTTGTCACTTTCTTATTTTATCCTTTGATAAGCTTTGAGTCTCCTCACTTTCTATCACCATCTCCCTGGAACAGATTCTCTGGTTAGCCATGAGAGCAGCAATCATTTAATCTGCCACTTCCTCTGTAATGTTTTCTGGGCCCTGTTGGGTATGGTAGAAGTGACTCATCTCATGATAGGCACTTGGCTTTCTTTCCTTGTACTGATGGGAATTGGGTCTCCCCAGTATTCACTGTCATCTGTAAAAAGCAAGTTCTCTAACCAAGAGTATGAATAGCATTAAACAAAAGAGATAAATGTATATATTTAGAAGATTTTTGATGTACATAATCTCTTCATTTAGGTAAAGAATATAAGCTTTCATCTAAGGTCTATGACCATAGGGTTCTGACTTGATTCTTAGAACCAGGCATGGATTCCCATCCACTGTGCTAGCCTTGTATCTGTTCAGAGAGCAGTTGATTACCTCTATGGCACCCATGGGTACATTTTTCCTGGCCAGCTGATTTTGTAGCTTGCAGAATACAGTGCTTGTTCACACTATTATTGACTTCTTTCCCCCATCAGCTCATATAGCACTTTCCAGCACTATAGTAGCTACCCAGCAAGGAACTGTCTTGCATATCAGTTCAAGCTTGATTTCTCAATGTCTTGCAATCACATTATGTGGTATCTTCATCAAAGGGGTCTTACCATCTAGTTCTGGTGGATAAACAAGTGCTTTGTCAGTGTCTGACATTATTTTGGGGGACTCATGGGCTCAATGTGGGGTGAGCCAATTCTGGTACTAGGATGTACTAGCAATAGCCTGTGCTTTCAGGTAAAGCTTTCTCCACACTAGCAGCATAACTCTGTCCAATCAATTGTTCTTGTTCTCTCTCTCTCTCTCTCTGTCTCATCAGAGTTTTATCTTTTACTTAGGAAATGAAGATTTTATAGTACTAATTCATGCCCTCTTAAGTTTTGTGAGTCCCCCTCCCCACTCTCTTTTAGTCTTTTCACCCAGTCTCTTCCATTCCCTGTATTCTGTCCCTCCACTGGCATGTTTACTTACCATCCTCTAATCCCTCCTTAGTTCTCCCCTCTCCAAACCTTATTCTAGCTTCCTAACCAGTAATACTGATGCTGACTAAAATCTATAAACAAATCAAACTATTCCATGTTAGGCTCTGCATATGAGAGAGAACATGCAGAGTTTGTCTTTCTGAGCCTGGGTAATCACACCTATAATTTTTTCCAGGCTCATCCATTTTCCTATGAATTTCATAATTTCACTTTTCATTACAGCTGAATAGAAATCCATGTGTATATTTACCACATGTTCATATTACATTCATCAGTTGATATCCATTGATTCCATTTCCTAGCTATTGTGAATTGAGCAGCAACAAACATAGCTGAGCAAGTATCTCCATAGTAAAGTACAGAGTCTTTAGGGTATAGGCTCAGGAGTGGTATAGCGGAATCAAATGGTAGATCTATTTTCAAATATTTGCGAGACCTTCATATAGCTGATTTCCATATAGCTGTACAAATTTGCACTCTCACCAGCAGTGGATAAGGGTTTCTCTTTCCCCACAACCCTAACTAATTTTTTTTATTTGATTTTTAAAAATATTTTTACTTTTTATTTTCAAGGAGATGAGAGAGAGATAGAGACAAAGAGAGAGAGAGAGACAGACAGAGAGAGAGAGAGAGAGAGAGAGAGAGAGAGAGAGAGAGAGAGAGAGAGAGAGAGAGGGAGAATGGGGCACTAGGGTTTCCAACCACTAAAAACTAACTCTAGATGCATGTGTCACTTTGAGCATCTGGCTTTATTTGGGTGGTACTGGGGAATCAAACCCAGATCTTTAAGCTTTGTAGGCAAGTGCCTTAATGGCTGAGCCATCTCTCCAGCCCTTCATTTGATATTTTGATGGTAGCCATTCTGACTAAAGTGAGATGAAAACTCAAAATGGTTTGAATTTGCATTTCTATAATGGCTAAAGATGTTGAACATTTTCAGATGTCTATTAGCCATGTATATTTCTTCCTTTGAGAATTATCTGTTCAGTTTCTCACCACATTTTTTGACTGGGATTATTGATTTTTTTATTGCTTAGTTTTTTGAGCTTTTTGTATATTCTAGTTATTAAACCGCTACCAGATATATAACTAGTGAAGATTTCTTTCCTAATTTTGTAGGTTGCCTGTTGACTCTGTTGATGGCTTGCTTAGCTATATTATAACTTGTTAGTTTCATGATATTCAAATGACTGAATATTTGTCTATTTTCTTAGGTTACTGTAATCTTATTCAAAAAGTGACTCTCTATGCCTATATCTTGGAGTGTTCTCCCTATTTTTTCCTTAGTCATTGCAGTTTCAAGTCTTATATTGAGATTCTTAGTTCACTAGGAGTTGATATTTGTGCTGGGTGACAGAAAAGGGTCTAGATTCATTATTCCCGATGTAATTATACAGTTTCTCCAGCACCATTTGTTGAAAATGCTGTCTTTTATCCCATGTGTGTTTTTGGCCTCTTTGTCAAATATCGGGGGACTGTAGTAACTAGAATTTATATATGGATCTTTTATGCAGTTACATTGATAGATGTGTCTGTTTCTGTGAAAGCATCATGCTGTTCTTATTATTATGGATTTGTAATATATGTTGAAATCGGGTATAGTGATACTACAGCAGCACTCTTCCTGGTGAAGACACTTTGGGTATCTAAAACAACTTCTGTTTTTCCATATAAATTTTGAGATTATTTTTCTATTTCTTTGAATGATGCTCAAATTTTCACTTGAATTGCATTGAATCTGTATGTTGCTTTTGGGAGGAGGACCATTTTATACTAGTTCTTCCAATGCATAAACATAGGAAATCTTTCCATCTTGTCTTCCTTAATTTCTTTCTTCAGTGTTTTGTTTAGTTTTCATTGTAGGCACTACACTTCCTTGGTTAGAGATATTCCAAGATATTTAATTTTGTGGATATTATAAATGAGACTGTTTCCTTGATTTCATTCTTCCAAATTTTCCAATATGGTGGGATATAGTCTTTGATATGTCCTATTGAGTTTCTCAATTTTGTTGGTATCTGTTATAGTATCTTCATTTTTCATCTCTAATCTTGTTGATTAGAGTTTTCTCTCTCTTTCTTTTGGTGAATTTGGCTAGATTTATTTTTTTAAGAACTAGCTCTTTCATCAATGATTTAACTGTTTTACTCATTTATAATTCATTAATTTCTGACCTTATCTCAAATATTTCTTTCCATTTCGTACTTTTGGATTTGGATTTTTCTTATTTTTTTTTTCCAAAGTTTTTAGGTGGATTACTGGTGCAGTTACTTTCTCTTTGCTGAGACAAACACCTGACCGGAAACAGAGTATGGGAGGAAAGTGTTTATTTCAGGTTTACAGATTCCAGGGAAAACATCATCAGTGGCGGAATAAGCTGGTTCACTCCATACAAGAGAGACATCACCAAACAGCCAGCATATGCAAACAGCCAAAGCTCCAAATGCTCTGAACACACCTTAGGGCTACACTACAAGATCTACCTTCAATGACACCTCCTCAAGCAGGATGCTGGAGACTTAAGGGAGTTCAACCTTAATCAAAAATCCCTGAGGCTATGGGGGATATACATTCACATTCAAACTACCACAATCACTATGTTATTTATTTTTGATCTCTCTAGTTTTGTAACATTTGCCTTTAGATTTATACCTTTCCCTCTTAGAATTGCCTTCATTGCGTCCCACAGATTTTGATGTTATGTTTTATTTTCCCTTCAGTTTTAGATAACCTTGTTTTCTTCAATGGCCTATTCATTGTTCAATGGTGTGTTGTTGTTTCTCTAGGAGTTTTTGAGTATTTTTTGTCATTTCTTTTGTTGACTTCTAGCTTTATTGCATTGTGGTCACATATAAGGACTTACATTAATATTCAGACCTGCTTTCTGTTCTAATCTATCTACTTTGGAGAAGGTTCCATGAGCTGCTGTGAAGAATGTGTATTGTATAGAGTTTAGATATAATATCCTGTAGATGTCTCTTAAATCCATTTCATCTATGGTATCATTTAGCTCCATGGTTTTTCTACTTACTTCTAGTTTAGATGATCTATTAGTGATATTGGGGTATTAAAATTGCCCACTATTATTTTGTTGGGATTTATGACTGAATTAATGTCTAATACATTCTGTTTTATGAAATTCAGTGCACCTGTGTTTGGGGCATTGATGCACAGAATTGTAATAGCCTCTGATAAATAAAAAGTGGCCCTCTTTATCTCTTTTGATTACTTTTGGTTTAAAGTTTGTCAGATATTAGTATAGCCACACCTGCCTGTTTCCTATTTCCATTTTGTTGGAATAGCTTTGTCCGTCCTTTCGCCCTAAGTTGGTGTCTGTCTTTAAAGGTACAATGGGATTCTTGAAGACAACAAATGGATAGATCTTGTTTTCTCATCCAGCCTTTTGACTGGAAAGTTGAGTCCATTAATATTCAGAGTTATAATTGAAAGTCCCTGTCAGGTTGGAGATTTTGTGGAGTTTGATGTTTTCTGGATCTTTATTTGCTTTAATAGCTTTTCTAGTTTTGGTTATTGTTTCTTCCTTTCTTTAGCCTCTTGAGTATGTTTTCTCTCTTCAGTTTGCAGTATTCCACTCAGTATTCCCTACAGGGCTTGCTTAGTGTTCATGTATTCATATAACTGACTTTGATCACGAAAGGTTTTTCTTTCTCTTCATATTATGAGGGATAATTCTGCTGGTTATAGTAGTTTATGATGGATGCCATAGTCTTTCAATATTTAGCATGCTTCTTTCCAAGCCCTTCAGGGTTTTAAAGTTTGCATGATTACGTTGGATGTTATTCTGATAGGCATACCATTGTAAGTGATGAGCTGATTTTCTCTTGCATCACATGGCACTCTTTCTTTGTTTTCTGTGTTTCTGGTTTTAACTATAATATGACGAGATATTTTTCCCCGTATGGTCCTGTCTATTTGCTTTTCTGTAAGCTTTGTGTACTTGGTTGGGCTTCTCTTTCATAAAACTTATAAATTTTTCATCTATAATTTTCTTTTTTTAAAAATATTTTATTTATTCATTTTTAAGCAGAGAGATACAGAGATAGAGATAGAGATAGATAGATAGATAGAGAGAGAGAGAGAGCATCTATAATTTTCTTAAAGAAATTTTCCATGTCTTTTACCTGTAGTTTTTCCCCTTCTTATATGCCAATGATTCAAATGTTTGGTCTATTTAAGATATCCCACATTTCTCTCATGTTCTTTTCTTACATATTTTTCAACTTTTCATTGACTTTGGCCTTCAAATCTATTGGCCCCCACACCCTTTTTTTCCCCCTCAACTTCTGATATTCTATTCTCCACATAATCTATTCTGTTGATATTGCTTTCTTCAGAGCCTTTTAAGTTTGTTATTTCATTTATAATTTTCATTAGATTCCTTGGCATTTCTGTATCTTTATTATATTCCTTTTTATCATTGGTTTCACTTTCTCATCACATTTCATCAATTGTGCTTCCTTGGAATGCATTCCAGTGATTATTTATGTCTTCTTGGAATTCATTGAATTTATTAGCTATTACATTTCTTTTGTTAATTCTTTTGTATTTCAATCATACATTTGTCCATGTGACCTTTAAGTTATTGAATCTGCTTAGTATAACTTCATTTTGGAATGCTTTGTTTGGAGTTTCTTCCAAGCAGTTCTCATTGGAGGTTTCTATAATATTGGACTAGGCATTTTTGGTGAGAATATCTTGCCTTGGTTTCTTGGATTGTTTTGCCATGGGGTTTGCCCATCTAGAGATAATCCTTTCGTCTTGGCAAGAATGCATGCAACAGTATCTCCACTGAGGCCTCTGTTGTGAAGCCTGGTTTACCTTTCTCTAGTAGGGTGTGGGCTGGTGGATAGCCATAGACCTAAGGACCTAGTTTGCCTTGTTTAGGGGGGCAGTGTACCAGAGGTCCATATTTTTGTCTGTTCTGGTCCTATGGGAGCTCTGACCATGATGCTCTGGGAAAGTGAACTTAAAAGGCTTACTTGCCAGTCTGAAGCCTGGACCAGGCTTGGAAGCCAGTCTACAGTGTTGCTTTCTAGGTACTTTAGGGCCTAGTCTGCCTAATTCAGGGAATGAGTGGTCTACCATTGCATTTGAGTTGGGTGTACTGGGGAAAGGACCAGATATCTCTACTGGGGGGCTTTGGGCAGGTTGTTTACATTCATGACTGGGTTTCATGCAGGGGGAGGGCTCACCTAGGCCTTGTGGGGCCTAGTCCACTAAGCTCTGTGGGTGCTGTCTACAGGTGGTTCCAGCCATGACACCATTATGGTACTATCTGCTAGACACCTGAGGGCCTAGTCTGCCTATATATTTTTTTAAATAAGAGTTTAATTTTTTTTAAAGCTTCATGTAAGTAAGAGAGGATGGTAACTTGGCACTACTAAGGTGGAAGTAACCATAGAAAAAGATTAGATAGAAGTAGAGATGACAGTATCTTGACAGATTAAATGTGGAGAGCAAACAAAAAAGAGTAAGTTATGAGATGGATCATCTGGCACATGTACCACCTTGAATAAACTAGGAGACAGGACCTTTGAGGTTTACATAAACAAATGTGGGAAAGGCATAAATACACTAAAGGAAGAACACAGTTTCCCATCCAAGTACTAACCAGGCTGACCCTGCTTAGCTTCTAAGATCAGATGAGATTGGGCAATTCAGGGTAGTATGGCTATAGACAAGAACACACAGTCTATCAGGCACATTGAAAGTAAAAATAGAAGGACTCAAGAGCAGAGGAAATATATATATATATATACATACATATATAGAGAGATATCAATATCTGACACACATATATATGTATGATATATAGTTATATACAATAACTATATATAGCTATATGTAGTTATTACATATATAATATATGTATTATATATAGATGTAGATACCTAGATAACTATATCTATATAACTATATAATAACTATATATAGCTATATGTAGTTATTACATATATATGTATTATATATAGATGTAGATACCTAGATAACTATATCTATATAACTATATATCATATATTTTTTATGTTCATCTATTGACAAATACAAAGTCTGATTCCATAATATGGCTATTGTAAATATTGCTGCAGTAAACATTGATGTGCAAATATCTCTGTGATATATTTACTTGCATTCCTTTGGGCATATGCCTAGGAGTGGTAAGGCTGGGTCATATAATTTTCCCTTATTGAGTGTTTATGAGAAACCGCCATACTGACTTCCATAGTGGCTGTACTAGTTTACATTCTGACCATCCGTGATTAAAGGGTCCCTTTTCCTCACACCTTCATCAACATTTATTCTAGTTTGCTTTCTCAACAATTGCCATTCTGACTGGGTGCCGAAACTTATCGTTAAAAATTATACCAATATCAGCTGGGCGTGGTGGCGCATGCCTTTAATCCCAGCATTCGGGAGGCAGAGGTAGGAGGATTGCTGTGAGTTCAAGGCCACCCTGAGACTACATAGTGAATTCCAAGTCAGACTGGACTAGAGCAAGACCCTACCTTGAAAAAACAAAACAAAACAAAATATACCAATATCACTGGAGATGATGTTTTCCTGATTTATCTCTCTTCTTCCTCTTCTGCCTGAAGTATAGATGTTCTGTAGAAATCTGCCTCTATCTTAATAATCACATCCACTACAATTTCCACAGCTGCCTTGTCTTTGTGGATAACCATACCCTATCTATACATTACCCTGTTGCTCACTGGGCATGCTTGCCTATATAATTTTCCAACATGAGATCATTGGTAGAATCAAACCCTCATCTCCTGAAGCTGACTCATTTCCCCAACTTTCTTACATAGATTAGTGATGTCAGCAATAATTGGGTGCTTCATAACCATTTACTCTCCCCCAGTAGTCCAATCTTGTTGATTCTATTTTATAAATTTCCTTTATGCTCAAAACTCACTCTTATTACTCTAATTAGAACTTTTATTATATCTTTTACAATAGATTACATACTTATCCATGCTTGCAGTACTTATCTACATCATTGAGCCTACACGAAGCTACAAGAATTACCTTCCTGAAATACTGCTTGTACTTTGAAAGTTTCAAGGCCTACATGTTCTTCCTTTAGAGTATTTATGTCTTTCCCACATTTGTTTATGTAAAACTCAAAGGTCCTCTCTCCAGCTGAAAAGTTACCACACACATATGTATATATGTATGTGTGTTTGAATATATTCATATATCTATGAATGAGTTTGATTCAGCCATAAAGAAAAATGACATGGTGTCATTTGTTGGAAAGTGGATGCAAGTGGAAATTATCATAATAAGTAAAACAAGTCAGCTGCAGAAAGACAAATTTGTTTTCTTTCATTCATGTGTCCTAGAATTATTTACTGATATATAAAACCATATAGGTAGATAAGCGTAATAGACAGCTTCATATTGCTGGGATGAACATCCAAACCAGATGGAGTTTAGTGGAGTCAAGTGTTTATTTCTGGCTTATAGATCCAACAGAAGTTCTACCAATGGCAGGAGGAGCTGGATCCCATTCATAAATCTAAGCAGTGGAGAAACCACAACCAGTCAGAAAACACTAAAAAGTAACAAGCATTAAACAGCAGCAAGCAGGACCTAGAAGCACAGACCTCGCTGCATACTTTTGGCTTGGACTAAGCCAAGTTACAAGCTTAATAAAACACCTGAGTCTATGGGGCACATACATTCATATTCAAACCACCACATTGAATATGTGTATATATGTGTATATATACACATACATATAAATGAAGCAGAAGGAAGGAGATGAGTGGGAGGAGTAGAGGAGGAGTAGGGATTAAAAGAAGAGAAGAGGAACGGAATAAGTATTATCAAACAACATGAATTCTTGAAAGAAATTATCTACATGAAGCCCAATAGGTATGATAACTATATGCCAATTTTTTAAAAGGAAAAAAATAAGTGTCAGAATGTATGTGTAAAAATAGGCATTCTTATATATTGCTGGGTAGGAATGGAAATGTATACACACTACAGGTAATTTTCTATGTTATTAGGAGACCAAAACAAATGTTCACTTCCGTATTCACTTTGGCTGACATAAACTAAAACTGAATGATGCTGAGAAGGCTAACATGACTCTTGTACAAGGAAGCCATGGAAATTTATGAAGGCTTCCATATTTTTCGAATATTGGTGATAATGATTTTATAACCTTGTGAATATACCACAATCCACTAAATTACATACTGGAAGCAGTGGGTTTTATTACATGTGAACTTTATTGGTTTTAAATGTTTTTAATCTTTGATTTCATCTTTTTATTCCTACAATTCTATACTAAGATTATTAGAGATGTTTATATTTATTTATTTCTTTAGTGTGATCCATTTCAGGGTAACTGATACTCGTAAAATTAAGGGTGTCGCAACTGTTAAACACTTAGGAAGACAAATGTAGTCCTGTACATGTACAGGAAGGAATAACAGCTTGCCATTAAAACCCATGTTTGTGAAGACTATGTAATGATCCTGGAAAAGACTTAGTAACTTAAAAATTGTTATAAAGCCTGAATACAGTACCATCTCAACTAAAATATACACATATGCATATTTAGGTGTAATAATGTACAAGTTTAAAAGTTGGTTTTGGCTGGGTGTGATGGTGCACACCTTGAATCCAAGAACTTGGGAGACTGCGGCAGGAAGATTGCCATGACTTTGAGGCCACACTAGAATACATAGTCAGCTTGGGCTAGAGCAAGACCCTTCCTTGAATAACCTAAAAAAAAGTTGATTGTAAATGTGGTAATATCTTACCAGTGAGTATTTATTTCTGTATGATGAGATTAAGGAGTATTTTTTCTTTCATACTTTTTAAATTTTTCCCAAATTTTGTAACTCTTCATGTATTACATTATGAATTAACAAGCCATTCCTAAGGAAATATGACATGGTTCTATATAAATATGTCATTTACCCAGAAAACTATTGGAGATAACTCTGATATATTCCTCTTAGGAATCTTTAGTTATACTTAAGATATCTGAATTTTGTCTTCAGAGAAACCACCGTGACAAAATGCTTTTCCCAATATGGTTCTGTTGTTTTGTAGTATACTATATATTTTTTAAAAGTCCCTGTTACAGTTTTGGAAGGGTGCTATTTTGGGTTGAACCTGGGGCCTCATACCTGCAAAAGCACTGGCCTCATCATTCAGCTACATCCCTAGACCGAAAATTGACAATGTTTTATTCACAGTATTAGCATTGAGAACTACTCTTTGCTGTGAGATCAGACTACTGTGGGAAGAACAAGGAGAAGGTTTTAAGGAGGTATGCCAGAAGAAAAGGGAGGTCAAGTGAAGGACAGAATGAAGGCCATTTTCAGGGGTTCCTCCTAGTTCCTTTCTAGTTGTTTGATGGATGGTGCAACAAAGATGGGTGGAGAAGGAACAAAATACAGAAAAAAGTGGTGGGTGCTAACATCAAGTAACATTTATGAAGATGTCAAACAGCTAATATTTTTATATGATAATTGTAGCTCATAAAGAATTTTCATAGATGTGATCCCATTTAATTGTCACAATGACTTCATAAATTCTACTTTAGAAAAATAAATTCAGGCTTAGAGAAGTGAAGTAAAACATGTATGACTTGAACACATGTTTTCTTGTTTCTAAATTCCTGTGTTTTCCCCTAAACAGTATTTCTAACATTTTTTAATAAAGACCAGCATCAACTTTTCCAGGAAATGTGTCAGAAGTAACCTTCTGAAGCTCCATCTCAGAACTTCTGAGTCAGAAACGCAGGATTGAAGGTACCAATTTGAGTTTTTACAAGCTCTATGTGTGATTCTGACACATGTTCAGGTTTAAAAACCATTACTCTACCATACATTTTAGAATGTATATTCAAATTGCTTCTTCAAAGTACCAGAGATGGCTGTTGGCTCCGGCTGCTTAGACATATGTGGAATTACTATATACATAATAGATAACAGCTGCTTGTAGAGTACTTGGTCTCCGGGTCTAGAAATGTACTCCTTTATGATAAGGAATGTTTCAAACAAAGAAGGCAATTCCTGGATCACAGCTGTGTTTGTCAGGAGGATATATGGGCCAGTGACCAATAGTCATACATGAGCCTCCCCTGTGAGGTCTCACCTGGTTCAATAACATCCTGAGCCCAAGGAATGTTTTGCAGTCTGGGGTATATACATTTACAAACTTCTAGTTCATTAAGCTCTTCATTATCTTATTTTTCTTTCTTTTTTCATTTTATTAAAATTTACTTAACAAACACACATTATATATATTTATGGTATGCATGATGTTTAATATATGTAAACATTATGAAATGCTTGAATCAAGCTAATTACAGCATCTATTACCTCACATAGTTAATATGTTTTGTGTGTGTGTGTGTGTGTGTGTGTGTGTGTGTGTGTGAGTGTGTGTGTGATAACATTTAAAACACTATCTCATTATTGGTCCAGTGTGGTGGTACATACTTGTAAACTGGGACTAAGGAGGCTGAGACAGGAGGCTCTTTTATAGATACACTGTAAAATTTTGTCAGTAGATTCTGCAAGCTACAAAATCAACCATCCAGGCAAGATGTACCCAAAAGTATAATAGTGGCACATAAATTATTGGGGCAATCTACTGCTCTCTGATTGGATATAAGGTCCACTCAGTGAGTGGCAGGGAATATAGTGCCAAATTTTACAAGACCTTTAAAAAAGATTTAATACCAATACTCTCCAAACTATTTCACAAAACAGAAAGAGAAGGGATGGTATCAAACTCATTCTTTGAAGCCAGTATTACCCTGGGTAGTGGTTTGATTGGCACGCCCTCTCTCATAGGCTCTTGTGTTTGAACACCTGGCTCCAGCAAAGTGGTGCTATTTGGGAAGGTTGTGGAGCCTTTAGGGGGTTATAGCCCCTGACCCACTTGCTGTTCTCTCAGTCTACTTTTTCTCTGCTGATAAGACAATATGATACCAGTTTCCTATCCTGTAATGCTTTCCCCAACACAATGAACTCTACATTCTGGAACTGTAAAATGAAAAATCTCTTTCCATCCCTAAGCAGCATCTGGTTGGGTATTTTGTCTCAGTAAAGAGAAAGTAACTGAAACACCCTGACCACAAAAACATATAAAGACACAAGAACTATAAAAACTGCAAACTATAGACCATTTTCCCTGATGAACACAGACACAAAAATTTTTAATAAAATACTTGCAACCAAAATTCAACAAGATGTTCAAAGTACACAACATGATCAAGTTAGTTTCATCCCAGAGATGCAAGGATGGCACAACATATATATCAATAAATAAGATATAGTACATAAGGACACAATAACATGATCACTAAAATAGATGCAGAAAAGCCTATGACATTGCTTAATATCTCTTTATGTTAAAAGGGCTGAAGAATAGCTTGGCATGGTGGTACATGCCTTTAATCCCAGCACTCAAGAGGATGAGTTAGTAGGATTGCTGTGAGTTCAAGGAAAGCCTGGGGATACAGAGTGTGTTGTGAGTCAGCCTGGGTTAAAGTGAGACTCTACCTTTAAAAAAAACTTTAGGGCTGGAGAGATGGCTCAGCGGTTGAGGCACTTGCCTCTAGTGCCTAAGGCCCTGGGTTCAGTTCCCCAGGTCCCACATAAGCCAGACCCACAAGGTGTGGCCCTGGTGTGCGCTCTCTCTCTCTCTCTCTCTCT
>PVHP010022831.1:0-28122 GCA_004024765.1 Zapus hudsonius
CAAGAAGGAAATGGAGGAGGATGTAATAAGATGGAAAGATATTCCATGCTCATGGATAGGGAGAATCAATATAGTAAAAATGGCAATCCTGCCAAAAGATATTTACATATTCAATGCCATGCTGATAAAAATCCCAACCTTTCTCTTCACAGACATAGAAAAATAATCTCAAAATTTACCTTGAAGGGCAAAAGTCCTCGGATAGATAAAACTATTCTAAGTAAAAAAAAAAAAAAATTCAGGAGGTATCACCATGCCTGACCTAAAAACATACTACAAAGCCATAGTAACTAAAACAGCATGGTATTGGCATAAAAATAGAAAGGCCAATAGAATAGAATTAAAGACCCTGCTCTTAATGCAAGTAACTTCAGTTACTTGAACTTTGATAAAGGTGCCAACAATGTACACTGGTCTAAAGATAGCAGCTTCAACAAATGGTGCTGGACAAATAGGATAAACATGTATAAAAAATGAAAATAGTTCCACTCCTTTCACCATGCACTAAAATCAACTCCAAATGTATCAGAGACCTCAATATAAATCATGTAACCTTGACTACCCTGGAAGAAAAGATAGGAGGAACTTTCCGTGAGACAGGAGTAGGGAAAAACTTCCTGAGCAAATCTCCAGTAGCCCAGGAGTTGCAACAATCACTTAACCATTGGGACTTCATCAGGCTCAAAAGCTACTGTACAGACAAATATACAATAGTCAGAGCCAATAGACCCCCTTCAAACTGGGAGATGATTTTTGCCAGCTATAACTCAGACAGAGGCCTAATTTCAAGAACTTAGAACTAAAAAATAAATAATAAAAATAAAAGTGCCCCCTCACAAAATGGGGCACTGATCTCAATAGAATTCACAGAGGAGGAAACACAAATGGCCTTTACTCACTTAAGAAAGTGCTCAGCATCCTTAAGCATCAGGGAAATGCAAATCAAAACTACAATGAGATTCCAGCTTACTCCAGTCAGAATGGCAATCATAAAGAAATCCAACCACAATATTTGTTGGTGAGGATGCAGGGGAAAAGGAACCCTCATTCACTGCTGGTGGGATTGCAAGCTTGTTCAGCCGCTCTGGAAAGCACTGTGGAGACTCCTCAACAAAATGGACATAGAGCTACCAATAAACCCAGCTATCCCTCTATTGGGCATCTACCCACAAGATGTCACATCTCAGCATAGAGACATTTGTACATTTTCTTTTAAAAAAATCAGAGGATGAATTTATTTCTCATGATAAACTTGTGGATTTTTATATATTTATTTTAACAAAGAAAATCATTTATGTATATAAGCGAGTATAAAAGGATGGGTATCATACTTCTTTCTGCCTTCTGAATGGTGGGATATTGCATTGAACATGTGCACTGTCAATTAACCAAGTATACAAAGTATCTTGATATCTCTATGCTTAAACTTAGCTCATGATACTCCATTGCTGGTTAGAAATGGACACCTTCCTCTCAAGTATTCAAGATAACTCTGATTCAAGATGCCAGGATGTCTATTATGTCAATTCAAGAGGCTTCATAAGCCATGCCCGCACTTCTCTGCCTGGATCCCCCTGGGTGTCTGCTGGATTTCTGAGGTGGCTTATGCAATTCTCTGTTATCAAAGGCAAGGAGACTCACTGACTCCTAGAGACCAGTATTTGATTTTGATATCTAGTTGATAGGAACATGTTTCTAGTTGCTTCTGAGCATCTATAACAGCACCTTCCATGTATTTTTAAGGTGCTCTGGAATGTTTGCCAGCTCTTCCCATGCCACATGAAAGTCCAGGAACCCTGTGCTGCTGACCAATGGCCTGATTACATAAAACTGAGGCATAGGAAAAGGAAAGTTTCAGTTAACCTAACACAGAGAAAGTTGACCAAATGCCACTGAATCATAATCAGTCTTAAACTTAATATTTTGTCTCAGTAGATTGAATAAATTCTGTGAGAAGTTGATTTTTATCCTTTGATGTTTTTTAGCTGAGTCTCCATTTACTTCTTTCAAAGGCCAGAAATAACAACTTCTTCAAGACTCCCAATGCACAAGAGTGTTACTGTTTTCCTTGAATCAGAATCAAACACATAATCAGGCACATAACCCATTTATAATATGAACTTGTCCATCAACTTGACAATGTGAATAAAATGAAGATCTTACTGTTCTCTTCTATGCTAAATCCATTTCTTTTTTTTCTGTTAAATGGTGCAGAAAAGACAAATCAAAATTAACATTTGAAACTGGTTACTGAGAAATATTTCATGTGAATTAAAATTTTAGCACTTAACTAAATCAGAGCACTAATGAACTATGAAATATAGGAATATTTACATTCATGTGTACAGGAGCATTCTAAATTGGTATATTCTCTGTAATAAAGCATCTGATTAATCTATCCTAATGTCATGGAATTGTATAAAATATTTGAATCATACCTAGGTATAAGTCATGAAGGAAATGCATGAGGCTGGACAAGATAGCGTTATAAAATAAATCACGTGAAACATTTATTTGCCATCATTTTATGATACAATTTATAAATCATCTAGGCTTATTGTTCTGTGGCACTAAAAGATGCTGGAAAACTGAGAGAAAAACAAGTGAAGAATATAAACCATGTGATCAGAAAGAAAGCAATTAAATATAAAAAAAGAGTTCTTAAGAAAGAGAATCTCATGTCAAAATAAGTAAAGTGCATCAAAAAAAGAGCAAAATAGAGACTATATTCAAATTTAAATTAATTCTGGTTTGTATCTACTGAAAGGGATTTTTTGAACTCCTTTGGAATGATAAAAATAATATCAGGTCTATTTCTTCTCCCATATTTGCGCTTGACACTCACTGGAAGTTGATTTTGAGGTGGTTCTTTGGTCAGGAAATAATAAAGAGCCTATGTATTCAGTTTTCTGTGAAGTTTCTATTGAAAATGATAAAGTGTCAGGAAAAGGTCAAGATTCCCAGGCCTTTAAGGTATTAAATAATATTAAAAGAAAGAATGAAAACTATTTAGAAAAGTTGATTTAATCGGTACTATAAATGAAGAAGTAGTAGCAGGGAAGTGGTTATTTTATAAATATATGCAATTGGGAACAGGAACAAATGAGAAAATTGTCTTTAAGAGAATTAAGCACAGCCTTCTATCTTAGTAAAACAATAGTTTGTCAATCTCCTTAAAAAATCCAAGTTCCCACTACCAGAAAGTTAGAGAGAGGCTAGCTTCACCCATTAGAATCTTGCCTAAATAGCAATGTTTGTCTCACTTAACCTATATTGATCTCACTGTCCAATGAAGATTCTTTTTGTATTTTTCAGAAGGCAGTGAGAGAGCCGGGGACAACTCAATTCCACCAACAAGACATTGGATGATGGCTGACATCCTGGCCGGAGACAAACCACACCTAGCCTTCACACAGGGCCTAAATGAAACCTATGAGAAAGTGATGAGACAAACAGAAGACCAATCACCATAGCAAGTCTGATAACCCATGAAAGGTCAATGGAGACAGACACCAATGATACCAAACACAACCCAGAGCAAATCCAGATCCAGAAATACTTAAGATCTCAACAATTAAGCTGACTCAAAACTCACCCACCATGACTCAGGGAACTGAGTGGAAGAGGGGGTGGAAAGAATGTAAGAGCCATGGTGGGGGAGAGTATCCAGAAACATTGTGCCCCTCAGCAACAATACACAAGAGGGAAAAAAAAAAAGAAAAACTGGCTACCTCTGGTGCAGTTCATAACCACCTAGCCTATGGACAGATCCAGAATGAGCACCGAGGAAGGACCCCAGAGGGTAGGGGACAGAGAGGAGGGAAATGGGGACACATTCACAAGATTTGATCATACAATGTATATACTTACAATACAAAAATTATTTCACTTTTCTATGTACAAAACCTCTTATATTTTAAAATTTTTTAAGCAAAATAAAAATTGAAAAAGAGCTGGTTGTGGTGGTGTGTGTTGAATTCCAGGTCAGCCTGGACTAGTGAGACCCTACCTCGGAAAAAAAAAAAAAAACTTGAAAAATAAAGCCCTGGGAAAAACTCCAAATTAACTACAAAAATGCATTGATCAGGAATACTGTGAGCATTTGGGTAAATAGTTATTGATTTGTTTATGAAAATTTTTGAAGGTTTTTACCTTTACTAAAGTAAAGATTTAACAATTTTAAGTTTGTTACTTGATTTTTCCAGATGAGGGTAATATAATATTTCTCTGACTTTATATGTTGTTTATCAAAAAAGTGATGATTTTGATGTAACGTCAATCTTGACTCATTAGTGTCAAGAATAAGTAGAAAGAATGAGTATAACTATGTCACTGGCTATATGTACAATTTTAGAGATATCATAATAGAAATCTTAGCACTGGTGGAGGGAAATGAACTTGTCAGTGATTAGTCAAGACAGCCTAACAATTTAATAATGAAAATAACACATTTAATAATGCAACTTGACATTAACCTATTATATGAAAGTCATTTTCAAAAAATTAGAAATGGAGAACTCAAAATTATTTCCAAGTGTCAAATGTATCAGAGTAGGGGGAGCACACTCATAAACAACACAAGTGAAGAAAAGGTGGATTTAAAAGGTGAAAATTCCAACATGAACCTCACCAATCAAGAGCAAGTATGGTGATTGAAACTGATTTTCTGTAAAGTTCTGTTATGCTCCCAGTTTAATCTTGATTAAATACATGGTTTTGTAACTTGAATTTCATTGTTAATTTTTTCTCTTCAAGTCCTATTATGCTTCTTATATTTTATTAACATACTCAGGCAAAACTAAAGAACACCCAGCAACTATTATTAGCCCATAGAATACCTGTGTTAACTTCTTTGAGTTATGACCATGTACCAAGCTCTTTGCCATATTCTTTATGTTGTTAATCTCATTTCAACCTCAGAACATATCTTTTTTTTTAATATATATTTATTGTCCATAATGTGTTACATTATTTAGTGGGCAAACCATGCGTTGTTATCCCGAATTCCCCAATTCCCCCCCTCCCCATCCCTGATCAGTTGTATATCCTCCTCTGTGGTCTGTCTGTATTAGTCCTTGTGGCAAGGTATCCTGTATATCTTAGTACTCATCCCAGTCTTCCTGGCCCGAACATATCTTTAAGTAGACACTGTTAGTATCATTTCAAAAATAAGTAAACTCAGGCATGGAGTGAGTAACTGAATTTCCCAGTATACCAAAGTTGATATAGGAGAACAAGGAGAAATTTTAAAGGGATATCAAATATCTAGGAGCTGATATGTAAAGATATCAATATATGTGACATTTGGCCTGAGAAGGAACTGCATGCCAGTGAAGGAAGCAACTTCTGCTACCAAAACACAAAATTCTAAAGTTCCCATTGAGATAAAGGTTCTTCATACTGAGGTGGAATATTAGGAGGATAATTTCATGATCCTTTAGTCACCTCTTGATCCAGTTTCCTGTTCCTGGAGAATTCTGTGACACACAGATCTTAATTTCTGGGTTATGTTTTCCACAGTGTTGACCAACAAAATGGAACACATCTTTTCTCCTTATTTATATGAATATCAGAAGTAATGACATGTGTGATAGAACTGAAGGACTGAAGGTGACAAGAGAGATGATGTCTTCTGACCCTAACAGTTGCCTTTTCCAGCAATATTTTCCATTATTCCCTAATGAAAAGACTGAGTGCCTCAATGACTTTCTCATGCTCCAAAATAGCTGAGGCATGTTCTCTCAATTATTCTTCTCCCAAGGGGAGCTAGTGCCTCTTAATACTTCAGTGCATCACTTGTGAGGCTGAGATAGGAGGATTACAGCAAGTTTCAGTTTAGTCTGAGCTACACAGTGAGTTATGGACTAGCTAGAGAAACCTAGAAAGACTCTGTCTTGAGTAAACAAAAATGTTAAATTAAAATTGATAAAAGAGGGAGAATGTACTCAAAGAATGTAAAGAAACTTCAAGGTCGGGAGTGGTGGCACCTGCCTACAAGTACAACATACCACATTTCAGAAGTGGAGACAGCAAGATTGCCACAAGGTCTACACAAGGAGCTCAAGGGGTTACACAGTAAAACCCTCTCTCAAAACAAAGCAAAACAGAACAGAACAAAACAAAAGACAATAAAATTATAACTTCAACACAATAGCCCACTTTTCAAAAGATAAAATAAGCTTAAAGGAGAAAAATCTAAATCACTTCTACAGCACTTACAAAAATAAGCAAAAATAAGCATTTCATAAAATGTAATAAAAATAATATATTATCAAAAATAACATGTAACTCATTATGGACAATAAATATATATTTAAAAAAAATAACAGTAATAAAAAGAATCCAAAACATGATAAAGAATAGATAGAATTTCTTTGTTAACACTGAAATCTCAGACAGTATGCCAGTAAAGCTTGAAAAAATATTAGGGTAACAACTGTCATCGCTACTCCAAATATGCTACCAAGTGCAGAGATGGAAAAAATAAAAATAACATTAATATTTTAAAAGAAAAGTTACATATTATAGTATTTTCTGCTTTAAACAATGAAAAACAATTTATTGGAAAACATTGAGAATGAGCTAGAAATTAGCAACAAAAAATTTCATAAGTAAATAGTTTAATAGGAATTAATAGAAAAATTGTTTTTAAAAACATGACTTAATCTCTATAAAGGTTTTAATAGTTTCTGACTGCTATCATAAAATACCCAAGACAGGTTACTTTAGAAACAACAGGTATGGATCTGGCAGCTGAGGGGTCTAAGACCAAGGTTACCAACAGGTTAAGTATTGAATAAAGCCTGCTCTTACAGCTGGTACCTCTCTGCAACCTTTCCTGGCAGACCAGGGAATAACCTCACCCAATCCTCTTTTATAAGGTCACATGTACCATTCACAAGGGCTATGCCTTCATGACCTGCTCACCTTCCAAAGTTCTGTCTCTTCACACCAATACACTGATCATTAGATTTGAGTATGTTATTTGTGAAGGTCATAAACAAGTAGTAAAATAAGAAATACAATGCAGAAGTAAACTACCTAGTAATTAAATAAAAACAATAACTTTATGAAGAAGCAAAAAATAGAATGGATAAAATATCATGCTTATAGAATGAAATATTCAAAAGTATGACATGTATATTACCCCTCCCCCAATAACTCTAACAATATAATGTAGCATTAGTTGAATGTCAACCTCAGGACATTGGAGATATTCTAACATAATGCCAACTGAAATAATTGATAGTGTTAGGGATAGGGTTAAGGTGAGTAGAAGAAATAATCGAGTATGCACCTATATGAACTACTACGCAAGAGAGTGGTAATAAAATAATCAGTAGCAAAGATAGTCTAAACCCATGTGGACATTTTATTTACAGTATGAAAGATTTTTTAAAAAGCTAAACAGTAAACAAATTTAAAACTATAGACTATAATGAATAGTCATGCATGCAAATGAGCCAGACCCAATTTAATGATGAATTAAAACTACAACCAAGAATATTCAACAACAAATATATACACCACACCTAAAATAATAGAAAATCTGCCATAACATTGACAGTCATGAAAGGATTGATAATCATTTGATAATAATTTCCATTTTAGTGGATGTGTGTGATGATTACTATCAGGTTGTCCACTTCTCAGGATCTAGAATCACCATAGAAATAATTCTCCAAGCATACCTGTGAAGGATTTTCTGGATTAGATGGGTTCAGGTGGGTTTCTGGACTGTAATCAAAAGGATGAAGTTAGCTGAGCATGCAGCATTCACTGCTCTCTACTTCCTCCCTGTTGTTGTGATGACCCTTCCTTCCTTAAGCTGCTTTCAATTAAGCATTTTGCCCCAGCAATGAGAAAATAACTGACCTGATCTGTACTATTTAAAATTTCTGTAATAAACTGTTGCAGTTATCTTCTCATTGCTAGGACAAAAACCTGACCAGAAGCAGCTTACGGGAGAAAAGGGTTTATTTCAGGCTTACATATTCTAGGGGAAGCTTCATCGTGGTAGGGGAAGCTGGCTTGCCTGATCATACATCCATAGCCAGAGCTCAAACTGGCTCTGAGCACATATTCAGGCTGGACTCAAGATACATCACTAGTGACACCCCTCCTCCAGCAGGGCTCTACATGCTGGAGACTAAATAAGAAGTTTAAACAAAAATACCTGAGGCAATAGGTACATTTACATTCAAAGCACCACAGCATCACTCCAAAAAATGTCACTGATGCTATTCCCCCTTGGAAGAACTATTTTAATTTGGTGTCTCACAAATAAGTTTTTATTTTTCATGAATATTTATTAACAGTCCTACCTACTGAGCCAAAAAAAAAGCACAGAAAAATGTTTGAGTTCATTTCTCTGAATTTCAAGATGTTTCAAGAAGATATATACAGGAGAACAAATCTTTTTCAAAGTACAGTAAATTGAAAATTAGTATTTATTTCAAATGTCTTCGAACAAACTGATTTTATCTTTTTCTCCTTCAAAATAAAGGTATTTGAACATATGTCCATGTAAGTATGAAGATAATTTTAATAAATATTCCATGCCTGCTTAAGCCATTCTGCTTTACTGCTTTTCACTGATTAATTTTAAAATCAGTATAACTATCAGCATTTTTAACATTCACTGAATACACTTAAGAATTCTAATTCTGAAAGATATCATTTTTGTAGATATTGCATTAAGATTTCTGTCAAAAGGTGATCATTATTAAAGATAGTGCCACACTAGATCTTCCATGGAAGATCCATTTGGATCCCCACAGAGAGTAGTGGGATAAGCAAAAGACCTATATCCACAGCCAATCAGTCAACCCAGGATAAGCCAACCAGACAGACACCAATGATCATCAACACAACCTAAAGCAGAAGTACAGAGACCCCTAAGACCTCAGCAATAAAGCAGCCTTAATACTCACCCACCATGACTCAGGAAACTGAGTGGAAGAGGGGACAGAAAGATTGTAAGATCCATGGTGGAGGAGAATGTCCAGAGACATGGACCCCCTCAGCAACAACATACAAAGGGGGGTGGAACCGGGTTGACTTCTAGGCTCTCCATATCCCCCCAACCCCATGGACTGATCCAGTTTGCAAACAGAGGAGGATACCCAGCTGATTGGGGGACAGGGAAGAGGGGAATCGGGGAACTGGGGATACCAGCACATTATTTTCTCATTCAATGTATCTAATTATGGAGAATAAGTAAAAAAATAAAGATAGTGAATTCATTGTATTTTCATGTTATATTGATATTTCTTTAAATATAATCTCCTATTAAATTGCTCACAGTGATTCCACATAAATTCAGTGGGATATCAGAGTTTCCATGAATTTCAGCATTAGAAACATGTAAATCCACCTAAATTCCATTTCAGAGACTCTTCATTAGAGCAATTGGCAAGTGCTAGGAAGCTGCCAATTACAGATTTCCATGAGCAACTTGGAGCCAAAGCATTGTGATCTTGGCACAAAGATATCCCTGTGGAATATCTATTCCAATCCATCAAGTGCAGAGCCCCCTTTGTTTCACATGACACTTGTATACTTCATCAAGGGAAATGCTAATCAACATGTAATTACTTTTATTTCAACATTTAATGCTTATAAAGGATAAGTCACTGGCAGTTCTTCTAAATGATCTCCAGGACAGGATAGAAGAAGCCAGGATAAGCAACACAAACCTGTTGCCCCTCCACTGACCTTTACTTCGAGCTTCAGTTACAGTCTTGTGTAATTGTTGGAGAAGATTCAGTTCCTATGTGACTTTAACCCAAACCAGCTCCCTAAAATGTGGTAAAAATGAAACTTTCAATGCCCAAGAACCATAGTGGAGGTAAAATATATGTGCTACTGCTTAACAGGATTTATTAGTACCTCTGGAGGGGTTTTAGTTTTATTGTTATGCATGACTTAGTCACACCTTCTAAAAATAAATTCAAGTATCTTCAATTTGAACTTTTCAGTAAAAAGGCTAAACAAGGAGCTATTATTTCCAGAAACAGGAGGACTGTGTAATGAGAGACTGATAGTACTTATCTTTTTATGTCTGAAATGAAATGTATCTTTAGATATCCTTGTGCCAGGATGGACAGCCCAGGTTTGAGTCCCTTGTGCACACATAAAGCCAGATATATATAAAGTGGCTATACATCTATAGTTCATTTGCAGCAGCAAAAGCCTTTGTGCACTTATTCTTTCCTCTCTCTCCCTCTCTCTTTTTTTCATTCTCTCCTTGCAAATAAAAAATTAAAATATTTTAAAACAAAAAGAAAAAATCTTGTATGAAATTTTATAGGCAAAATAAAGCTGGTAAAAGTAAGTCATGGTCCTAGAACATGATTGGTATGTGTTATTAAACTTACTTTATGGTTTGGGGAGAGAGCTCAGTGGATAAAGCACTTGCTATGTAAGCAAGAGGACATCAGTTTGGAGTCCCAGAACCAACATTCTTGCCAGGCATGATGGTGAGAAATGGTAACTGTAGTGCTGAAAAGGAGCAGATAAGGAATCCTTTGGGATTCATACCCTTACTAGTCTAATGAGAATTGTGAGTTCCAGGCTCAAAAAGATACTTTGTTTTAAAGAATATGGTGGAGAGCAACTGAGTAACATTGAACTCTGGCTTCCACACATACTCATATGAACACATGCACCCACACATATTACATTCACACACACAAGAACACATATATTCAAATACCATACAGACACACACAAAAAAAAATCACTTTGTAATATAGACAAACCCTCTAATAGATCTGACAAACATCTAGTACTACATCTGCCTCAGGTTTTCCCAAGATGCAGCAAGTCTATACCAAGTCTTCAAATACAACTCTCATTCAGGGTATGAAGATGACAGTTCCTAATTCATATTTGTTCAGGAAATTTGGGTCCAAGCCAAACCCATTTTATTACTATTTTAGTTTTTAAATATTTTATAGGAAAAAGATAGAAATAGGAAAAAATTCAAGCAGCACTATTCATTTTAATTATCCCAAAAATTAAGATGGGTATATAAAATTACAATTTTAATCTTTGTCTCATTTTTCAGCAAAAGAACAACTTATCAGAGTTGATTTATGAAGTGTCAGACTTAAAGAAGCTTTATTCTTGGAAAAGTCACAATTTCTCTTCCTATCATACATCACAGAAAATTACCTGTGAAGGATAATGAAGAAAGCATGAGACTTTTCAAATACGGTGAATAAAATTTTGTAAGGTTGAGAGGACTTGAATGTAGAAGAGAGTGTGCTGTCATAAAGGAGCTGATAGCCGGGCATGGTGGCATTTTATCACCCTTTATCCCAGCATTTGGGAGACAGGTAAGAGGATAACAGTGAATTCAAGGTCACCCTGAGACTACATAGTGAATTCCAGATCAACCTGGGATAGAGTAACTCAAATACACACACACACACATATATATATATATATATATATATATATATATATATATATGTGTGTGTGTGTGTGTGTGTGTGTGTGTGTGTGTGTGTGTGGCAAAAAAGTAGCTGATGGAGCCAATGTATCAATTTTAATGAAAAAGAAGATAAAAAGCAGACAACAATCAAGAGTGGTATTGTATAGATAGCTTGAGGGAAATTTAAGTAATAAATAGCAATATTAGTGAGTAAACAATATATTGTCTTAAAACCAATGGAGGAATAGAGATATCCCCATACACATGTCACCCTGCTAGCCAACTCTAACCTCAAGAACTAGGGAGTAATTCTTTGAAACACACCATGACATAATAACTTTGCCAACTGTTTAATAAGAGGAAGGACCAATATTGTGTTGATCTGTTGTCAGAAGTCACACAGTTATAAAAGAATAAATTGGCAATGGCAATAATGGAAAATTAAAGAAGTGTGGATCCTGAGGAAAGAAAGGTTGATGTATGACCAGATCTTGCCTTCCAAATTAAGGTGCACTGAATGGCTCTCCTCAGAAGGATGTGGCTATGTTCTCTGGCCTACATCCTGTGTCTCAAGAACAGTGTGGTGGTTTGAATCAGATGTCCCCCATAAACTCACTGTTTTGAATGCTTAGTCCCCAGCTGGTGATGATTTGGAAGATGGAACCTTGCTGGAGCAGGTGTGTTGTTAGGGGCAGGTACAGGGTTGCTACAAACAGTCGCGCTTGTCAAAACTCAGCTCATTTTCCTGCTGCTGTTGTTCACATCTGTGGCAGTGGTGATGTGCAGGCTCTGTTCATCCCATCATAACCAGCTTCTCATTGATGCACCAAGAACCTGACCAAAAGCAAGCTTATTGAAGGAAAGGGAGCTTTTTTGCTTATGGACTAGAGGGGAACCTTTGGGTTTGCAGGAAAAAATGATGGCATGAGCAGAGGGTGGACATCACCTCCTGAGTGTGCCAAACACTGGGATGGGAGGCTAGCTATAACACTCATAACACTGCCCGCAACAACACATCTCCGACAAGGATCTAATTCCCAGATTGCCATCAGCTGGGGATCAAGCATTCAGAACACATAAAGTTATGGGTGACACCTGAATCCAACCACCACACTAGACTTTCTCTGTCATCATGAAGCCTCCCTCCAAACTGTAAGCCAGTATAGAAATTCCCTGTCATCATGTGTGAAGGTACTTTTGAAGGGCACCCCAATAGATTCAAGAAGGCAGTAAGCCAAGTTTTAGAGACAATTCTGGTGAGAATTTGGAAATGCTAAGTGCAGAGAAAATTGCACTTGGAGGGTTGATTTGCGAACTTTCTAAGGGGAAAGAGAGACTGCAGAAAACATAAATGCAACTCTGTACCTGGATCAAGGGGTGGATGCATGCTCATGCCCAAAGAGTTTGACCAAAGTTGAATTTAAGTAACAGACTGTTGTGCTTGGCTAAGGATATGGGACTGAAAATTTAAGATTTAAAGTTGGAAAAAAATTCAAAGTAAATTTAATTTACTGGCACAGAAACTGAATTATTAGATTATGAAAGGTGCTAATGTTAAAGAGACATTACCATGATTGAAGATGTCCCAACTGCTTTACATTGAAACAATAGAGAGATGTCTGGGATGTTTCACCCAGGAAAGACTGAATAAAAGACTGCAAAATTTTTGAAAGGTAATAGCTGAAAGGAGGAAGCTGCTCTTCAAGACTGTCAGTCACTGGTTGCACTATTGGACTTGAACTGCAGATGTTTGATGTTTGTTGAGCTTGCATTGGCCCAGCCTTTCCTTGTTATGCCTCATAGTAGTT
This sequence comes from Zapus hudsonius, assembly GCA_004024765.1. Classification (NCBI taxonomy): domain Eukaryota; kingdom Metazoa; phylum Chordata; class Mammalia; order Rodentia; family Dipodidae; genus Zapus; species Zapus hudsonius. Next base: position 13,249 of record PVHP010022831.1, read on the forward strand.
AGAAATGTTTACTCTGTGACATATGTTAAAATTTGTGATGTTTTGATTTTACAGGACTCAAAATTAAGGGACAAACTTAAATCTCAGGTAAGACTTGTGACATTGGAACAGCCTTAAATTTGGTAAAGATTATGGAACCTTTAAAGTTGGACTGAATATAATATAGATAATTATAAATCTATTGGGGGCCAGGGATGGATTGTGGCAGTTTGAAGGAATGTCCTCCAATAGATTCAAGAGCTATTAAAGCTTTTTCCAGGTGCCTGGCTAGAAAGTATGTCACCTTGGCTGGATCCTAGGGTCCAGTCCTAAGGTTTTTCTGGGGTGGTTCTGGAATTCAAGCTATACATATGCAAAGAGCAGTATGAACACAAGCCTGGAGATCCTACTTTTTGTGAGTTGGAATGTGTTTGCTTGAGGTGCTGTTGATGGTCTCTCTCTCTCTCTCTGCTTGGGCCTATGAAAGAGGGCCAGCCTCTTTCTCCATTATGGATCTTCCCTTGGATTTGTTACTTCAATACATACTTTCCTCCCATAACTGTGACTAGTTTGGAGATTCATCCCAGTGTTGTGTGGCTGACTTTGACAACATGCTTTTGTCAGGTGCTTTGTCCTAGCAACATGAAGGTAATTATAACAGATAGTTATCCTGCCAAACAAGCCTCCTTTACCTCATCACTTTCTCCTGTGCACTTGGCCAAAGAGCAAGTTCATGGATATCCATTAGACTCATAGGCCTATTCCCCACAGGCAATATAGTTCTTCCTTGGACTCCCCACCATGCTCTGCTGGCTGGTGTCCATCAAAACACCCACAACAGAAAACTATATACCTTCCTGTAACTGTTTAATAAATAATATTAGCCCTGAGCTTCTTTGGAAAGTTTCTACTTTAATTCTGTAGCCAAACTAAATGCCTGACAGAGTATGCAATTTACATAGAGTCATTGAAAAAGTTTTTGATATTAAGGATAAATGAGAAGAACTATTCAGATGGTAAGTTCAAGGTGAAGGCAAGCAAGGTTAGAGATAAGAATAAGGACACATTACTCCACAGGAAGCTTGAATCCTTGAAAGGAAATAAAAGAATATGAGGACTCATAGCTCAGGTGGCTTCCAGTGAGTAATTATTTGCTGATACAGTGAGGTGACAGATTTCATGTTTCTTAGGTATTTATTCAGTTAGAAAAGACTTTTCCTAACACTTAGGCTGAAACTCAAGATTCTTTCCATTTCAACTTCGTCCTACATGAGACAGTCTCATCTAACTCTCCAGTCCACGCTCAGGAAATGTGGCATTGTCAGTGGAAATAGAGGAGCATGAAAATAATACCTAATGTAAGGACTGAACTGGGGGTTAGAATTTAGATAATGCCCAGCAAAAATTCTAATGCACCCCAAAATCTAAGGAGTACCCAAATTCTTGTCTACAATGTTCAAGAATTAAAATCATAGGCAACTAGATATTAAGGTATAGTGGGAGACTTTATTTAAGGGAACATGGGGAGTTACAGAGTTCTCCAGCCACCAGTGTGGGGAGAACACGTGGGAGAGGTTTTAATAAAATCTGTGCTGCTCAGCCAAACAAGCAGAATAAGGAAAGATATCAGAGGGCTCCCATCATGAGAAAAAAGATTCATGTGTGGAGGTCTTGAGTCCCTCTCACCCCAGCCTAATGGGCCTTACCTGGAAAATGAAAGTCCTCCTTCTAAGATGCCATGTGGAAGAAGATATTGGCCTTTGTTCTAGGGAAGCTTTTAAAACTTCCACTAGATAAGTCAGAGAGATAGCTGATTGGTCTATACCTGACCAATCAGTTTTTGCATCTAGGTTTGGGCTCTGGCTAGAGACACCGCCCACTTAAGGGTAGGGAGTCCATGGAGCTTGCCTGAAACTGTCACAAATATAGTAGATAGCATACATTAGTATTTTATGTATTCTAGGCACTAAGTGTCTCATGTTTGTTAATATATTTACTCTTTAGAAAACCCTATCATTAGCCAAAACTTGTACCAGAAAAACTACAGCATTGATAATTCATGGATAGTTGGGCAATATATGATATAACATAGGTACTACCTAATCTGAATAGTGGTATCTGGTTTTCTAACATCATCTACCGCATGTGCTAGTTCCTAATATTCATTGATTCTATTTCTCTGGCTCTTCTTGGACAAGTTTCTCTCTTCCTTAAGGATTTGGTGTATCTTTTGCAACCATTGCATAATTTGTCTAAAATGTTACTCATGACATTAGATGTGCCGATTCCTTTTGTTTCCAAGGGGACTTTTATACACTTATATGAAAGATCACAGCACACATTTAAATTGACCATGCACATTTACTTGCCATTCTAGACAGAATTCTTGGGATCAGGGAGATTTTCTCCTCTTCCTACAGTTACTGCACCCAATACAAAGTAGTCTTTTAGAAAGCATTTATTAGTTGAGCATTTTGGTTGATGCCCATAAACTTGGGAGGTAGAGATACTAGGATAAGGAGTTCAAGGCCAACCTGGGCTACATGAGACATTATAGGAGAGAAAGAAAAGAGAAAAAATTTAAATTAATTTCTAGTTGTGCTCATCACAAGCTAAGAAACTAAAAAAAAAAAAAAAATTCTATTCCTGCTGAAAAAGGAAAGTTTTTACCAGAAAAATAAGTTTGTGGGAGCCTGGTGAGATGGCTCAGCAGGTAAGAGTTCTTACTTCACAAGGATAAGGGCCTGAGAAAGCCTGATTCACCATCCTGAGTCTGATCCCCCTGCATAACCATGCACATCTCTAGCATCAGTCCAGTGGGGAGCAGAGACCAAAATATTGCTGGGGATCACTTATTAGCCAATCTGAGTACAAAATGCCAGCTGTGGATGCAGGGAGATGAGACTGTTTAAAGGGGAGAGAGGGCCCTAGAAGTCAATGCAAGGGATGTCCTTGAGCCTATAGGGAGAGAATGTGGGTCTTCCTTATCTCCTTCCTAAATGACCACTTTACTGGAGGTCAGCACTGTTGGAAGGGTCTGATTTTTTTTTTTTCATTTTGCTTCTTTCCTAAAAGAGTTCCTCTTTTCTATAAGACCCCCTACCTAGAAATATGGCATTGGGAGTGGTTAGTTCAGCCCTATGCAGTTCATAAAAGAGCCCAATGTGGATCTCTAGATCCCCAAGCCCCTCTTGCCTCTTCTTGGGTAAAAAAAATCTGCATTCCTTCCTTCTCTTGAGTTCTATCCACAATTTCTATAATAAAATCTTTCTAAACTTAACCCTCTATGGTCTGTAAATGTCTTCTTAGAATTCATAAGAACTTGGAGGCCATAAATTCAAAGGAAGCTTCCCATGACCATTAGTATCTGGTACTCTAATTGCATTGATCTCAAAGACACCCCCAATTCCAATATCAGAAAGACACTTTCTCAAGTAAAAAAGAAAATGAAGGCCTGGAGAGATGGCCCATCAGTTAAGGCAGTCACCCCCAGAGCCTAAGGATACTGGATCAGTTCCCCAGTACCTATGTAAGCCAGATGCACTAACTGGCACATGCATCTGGAGTTCATTTGCAGCAGATAGTCCTGGTGCACCCTTTCTCTCTCTCTCTCTCTCTCTCTCTCTCTCTCTCTCTCTCTCTCTCTCTCTCTCTCTCTCTCTCTCTCTCTCTCTCTCTCTCTCTCTCTCTCTCTCTCTCTGTATCTCACTGCTTACAAATGAATAAAAATATCAAAAAAGAAAAGAAAATGAATGACAGTGGAAGATATTTTCCTCTTCCCCCGTATGTGTGCCCTGCACATTCATCTACATGCATACATGTTTACAACATACACACACACACACATACACCACAAGGTTTTTAAAACCATTATTCTTGAAATTACCAAAGTTGTAAAGAAAACAAAACTTTTTTGATTATATAGTGTCAAAGTATGCCACAAGAGGCTGGGATGAACCTCCAAACCAGGTAAAGTTATGGGAGGAAAGGATTTATTGAAGTTATAGATCTAGGGTAAGTTCCATAATGGTGAAAGAGTCTGGCCCCTTTCACAAGTCCAAGCAGAGAGAGAAACCCATCAACATCAACTCCAAAAGGAAGCAAGTATACTCAAACAGGCAAACAGCAGGAACTCCAGGCTTGAGCTCAGACTGTTCTTTGTATATGTATACCTGGAATTTCAGATCCACCCCAGAAACACCTTAGGACTGGACCCTAGGATCAGGCCAAGGTGACACACCCTCCAGACATGCAGCTGTAGAAATCCTTTAATAAACTCTTGAATCTATTGGGAGACATCTACTTAAACTATGACAATCCACCCCTGGCCAGCATTTTATATTACATTCAGTTTAAATTTAAAGGTATCACAGTTTTTAAAGTTCCAAGTCTCATCTGAGATTTAAGATTGTCTCTTAACTTAGTTTTATAAAATCAAAACGAGTCACATGTTTTTAACATCTGTAGTTTAAGTCTGATATCACAACCAGTGACTGACATTTTCTGGATTTTCCAATTCTGCCCCTCCTGCTGGGCTAAGTATCTGGGGAAAACTTCCTTTCCTAGCCAGTAGCACTCCATGGCCCTTGTACAGTCTTGATATTTTCAAACATCTTTGGGTCTCCATGTAAATCATGATCTGTCTTTCAAAGGCATTACTGGCCTATAAGGGACTTTATGTATCACTTCTCAACAGCAGCTCCTGGAACCATGTGTATTTTATGACCCACTTTAGGCATGTAGTTTTCACGTCTCCAAAAGCAGTACTAGGAGTGTAGGACACAGCCATGTTGCCATGTTGTTAATTCACAGATGAAATAAACCTTGAAGAACACTTTTTTCTTTTGTTTTCCTTTTAGCCATCTCCTTTTAAAAGAGTTTATACAGTCTATCACTTAGTCCTTTCTGGATGGAAGCATCTCAGGCATCCTTCCCATTGTTTAAATGTAAAACAGTTGGGCCAACTTTTTCAGTATTGTAAATATATTGACAATAGCAGCTTTAGTATTCAAAGGCTAGTCTCTTTGTCAGTAAGTTAATTTTGTTTGAAATTTTTAACTTTGAATTTTAAATTTTTATTTCTATATTGCTAACCAAGCACATCAGTCCATTACTTAAATTTAACCATGATCAAACTCTCTGGGTATGAGCAGTAGAACATATCCAACCCTTAGTCCAGGAATGCAATTCTAATACAGATTTCTGTAGTCTTTCCTTCCCCTTAGAACATTAATAAGCCAAGCCTCCAAATGTAATTTTTCTGTGCTTAACATTTTTAAATTCTCACCAGAATAGTCTATAAAGCTTGGAATTACCGTTCTGGAAAGGGTCTTTAGTTGTAAATACCAAATCTCTATTCCTCTAGCACACAAGTTCCAGAAGACCAAAACCTACATGATTAGATTCATCTCAGTTATATCACCCCACTTGTGAGACCAAATCTGTTATAGTCAGCCACACCCCACTGGGATGAAAGTCCCAACCAGGCATAGTTATGGGATAAAAGGAATTTGTTAAATGTATAGGTACAGGGGAAGTTCTATAATGGTGAACAAGACTGGCCCCCTTCCACAGGTCCAGGCAGAGAGAGAGAAACTCATCACCAGCAACTCCAAAAGGAAGCAAGTACACTCAAACAGGCAAATGGCAGGAACTCCAGGCTTGAGATCAGACTACTCTTTGATTATGTATAGCTGGAATTTCAGACCCACCCCAGAAGCACCTTAGCACTGGGCCCTACTATCGGGCCACTGTGATATCACCTCCAGCCAGGCAGCTGGAGAAAAGCGTTAATAAATTTTTAAATCTTTTGGGGGCATCAATTTAAAATATCATATATAATAATCAGAAAAATTCAAATACATATTTTATATTTTCATTAGCAATGTTGTCAAAAGCATAGCCATGGATTTTGGGGTTTCCTGCTCACTTAGGCAGTAGTTTAATTGGCGACTCTTCCATGTCACTCTGTAATAGGTACTTAGTCCCTTCTAGATAAGGAAACCTCCAGCAGTTCAGCATTGGGATTTGGTTAAGTAGATAATCTAAAACACTGAATATTTTCTTAAGTCTTATTTAAACAAATCAAACCTCTGGAGCTTACTGTATTGTGCTGGAAATCTTAGAAGGAGAGGTGTTCTCATAATATTTGTCAAAATAATTTGTTTCTGGATTTAGCAAAAAAAATGTAAAAGATATTTATCAACACATCAAGGTCCACCATTAAATTATAAAAGAAAATAAAAAGGTAAAAAGACTTCAGGTGAAAAAAGTTACAATCTTTGAAAATGCAAAATCTTCCATCATGACTTTCAGTTAAAGACAGCAACGATAAAATCACAACAAGCGTGGTAAGCATCTGGATGAGACATTGAGCCCTTATTTGGTATAATTCCCATTCAGATATGAACCATCCATTCAGTTTTCCCTGCCTCTGGCAAACTCATCTCAACTGAAAGGACTAGAATGACGATGTAAAGATAAGAGTTCTAAGGAGGGCACTCTATAATAAGAAACACAATCAGAGGAAATAGGTGGTGCTCACACAAGCATTAAAATGTACCTTAAGTGTGAACAAGAAAAGAATATGTGAAAACAAAGCAAAGACTGAGGCCAAGAAGCCGAGAAGGTCTTTTGCTCCAGAGGAAACTTCATCTGCATCTTTGAAATACAGTGTTTGCTTTTTCACTGTCAGGCAACTTTAAATGAATCTGTGTTTTGGAGAGAGGGAAAAAATGGTAAGGTTCAACTTGGGCTTGAGTGTTTAGTTTAGACACCTGAAAATAATTTAACAATTCTAAAAGCCTTCTAAAAGTTTGTTTTACTAATTCAGGAGATATTTTGCTTTTAGTGTTCTACAAAGAACAAGCTCAATTTAATAATCTTAACCATGTTTGATATAATTAAATACTTATTCAAAGCAGACTAGAATTCCAGGAAGCAGCACCACCAAAAGTACTGAAGTACTCAATCCCAGGCAAACCAGAGTACAAATAAAACCAAGAAATAGAACCTGCATGAGAAGAAAAGTATGCCAGTTTAAAGCCAATCTCTTAAGAGTTATTTTGTAAGGTTATAGCATTAGCCTCAGGTGCAATGTAAAAATGCATATGCAAAAATCTTATACTTCCCCTTTCTTTGTTTAACTCAATTGATACCGCCTGCCATGATCATCATCTTTTTCCCTGGGCTCATTATGTCCTTTGCATAGTTCCCTGAAGTTTAATCTCTAAAACCAAACTTATTGTCACAGAAAGATACAATAATCTAAATGTGATTTTTAAGATAGAGGTCAGAATCCACAAAGCAGAACAAAATGCATCATCATTTTCCAAGGCAGAGAAGAGAATGTGAAATAGCACCAAAATGTTGGGAGTGGTAGTTTTATTTTTTTCTTCACCCATATTCACCTCATAATTATAAGGTTGTGTTTAACCTCCTGATGTCTAAATAAGTAATTCCTTTTCTATAGTTCCTAAAATATACTTCAGGAAACAAAATGCAGGTAGTAAAGGTGCATCTGCTCAACTAACTGGTCCATTTGTGAAATACAGGGCTCAATCCCATGGTGGGACTGATGGAGATTTTAAAACCCATTTGGAAATGTTAGTAATTATCTCCGGAGGAGCAAAAACCTTATTTGAAATGATGCTGTCTTAGAAAGCTATGGAGAGAAATGTTCAAAGCCTAGGCCGCTATATGCTCCTTGTGCTCTCTGGTCCAGTTGGGTGGAGATGGCTTGTCCCCTTTTCACTGAGGGGAGCAAGGGAAAGTTAAATGAGAATGGCCCAGCAGTGTTCTAACACCTCCCTGCCTTCCTTTGCCAGGAGCAGCAAAGGTTTTAAAAACCTGCTTGTGGTTGAAAGATTCCTTCCCCTTTGCACATAGTACCTACAGCCATGGCTCTCTCAGAAGGGTTGGCAGTGGTTTCCTTGATGTGTGTCCTTTTAAATCCTAGGAGAATCAGAAACAAAAATGGAGAACAAGGAGCTGCTACATTGTAAAGAGGGATATTGCTGCATGGAGCTCCATTCAAAGTGATCTGATCTCTAGTTAAACCAGCAACCGTGACAACAAGGATGTAAGGGCTGTCTGCTCTTTCAGGATGCCATCGTGCCAAAACCATGGAAAAATATCTATTTCTGTGGTGAACCTAATCTGGGCCACACATAGGAACACATCAAGCCAGATGATATTGGCAGTCTGTCCAAGCCACATGGGGAAATGAGGCACCCACTGATTCCTGATTCTAACAACAGTTTGGGGATTCCCAGATAAGGAAATCTGCCACTACAATCTTGTGGTGTAGACAGAGACTTAGGGTGTATGACCCATCCAGTGTAATCTCTGGACTTGCCCTCTGTTGGATTTGAGGGACAACTCTCCCAGATGCCATTTTTGAAGATCCTCACAGCTCTCAGCAGCTGTTTCCTTTTTTGAGTCTCTGGACTCATCACATTTCACTGGAGAGATATTGGTAGGAAAAAGAAATCAAACTTTGGCCCTGAACCAGAGAGATATATAAGGGAAGATGAAAGAAAAAGGCCAGGTGTTAAATAAAAGTCAAATAACTTGCTTTAATTACAATTGTAATCAAAGCTATGAAATAGAATTAAAGGAGGCTGTGCAAGTAAAACTTTTATATTGTCAACCCCTCATTCAACGTTGAGTGTTCAATGCTAATTACTTTCTATTGGCAATATAGTTCCCTCGTTTATCATTCTGGTAGGTCTCTAACCTTTATAGATAGACTGTAAACCCATAATAGGCAGGAACTAGACCTGAGAGAACACTGATCCAGCAGAGCCCCTGTCTATAGCTATTCAGAAACACATGATGCTTTATTTTTGATTAGTTGGAGGATATTAAGGAACACACTTTGAAGCAAAGGAGACTGGGAAGGATATCAAGCACACAGGAGCAGCTGACAGATTCTGTTTGAAGGATGGGCCCTTCCTCGGTCTCTAAAACCATCTCAGTTACTATCTGAAGTGTGTGGGAAAGGAAAATGGAAACACAAAATTTACAAATCCTTTACCCCCTATATCTCCAAAGGGTGGGACTTTCAGATAAAATGGAAACAGGTAGGGAGAAGAAGAAATAAAATGAACTCAAAAGAATTAAATTTTGGTTAAAGATGTAAAGAAAAGGGATGTAGCACCCCCCAGTCTTGGATTCATGCATTAATATAAGTGATGCTTTGCAGAAGATTCAATGAAAACAGGATAGGTCTAATATATAGGGGCCTTTTCAAAGACAAAGCCACTCCAAAGGCAAGCTGATTTTTGTATAGTCGTGGCATCAGTGGGAGCAGGAACTGAGTCAAGATTTAAATCCTCCTACTTTTGCATCCTAAATCCACTCCTGCGGCTCATACAAAGCACTGAATCTTCCCACTCACTCTGTATCCCCATCCTTCCTTGTTCTCTCCATTTCTAAAGGTTCTGACTTTGACCATGATTGTCTGGTGAATTGAGTATTCCCCACTTAGCCCACATTCATCCTAAAATGAGCTGGTGATATATCGTCTCAAAGGCACAATTGCAATATGATGGATACTGAAAGTGAGGTATTTGCTTAAGAGGGTCTTCATGCTCCTTCTGAAGTTGTATCACACCGGCCAGTACTGCCCCAATTACAAAGCACTAGCTCTGAGTAACTCATTCACTAAACCTCTGTACCTACTTATTGAGATTCATGCCAAGCATATTGGCAAAGCCCCAATGTATGTTAAATCCCCAAGCCACATTCCAGCTGCTTAAAATAATGACTCTCTTCTCCTATAGCATAAAAAAGATTCAGTTCCAGAATCACTGTCAGTGAATATTCAAATATTATGCAAATCAGCTGGATTTTTTTCTGTTCTTTCCTCCTTCATTGAAACCCATGACAACAACCACAAGAATTTTTCATAATTCTTCCTCCAAAGCTCTCCAGAAATAGTGTCTATTAAGTTGGCTTTGAGAACGTAATGTTAGAAAGATCAAGTCTGTTCAAAACCACAGAGAGAATAAAGCTGCAGCGTTTGGTGCTGTCAAGGCAGAACTCCAGACTCCCTGCAGGGTTCAGCCCTGTGGTAATAGTTGTTCTCCTTTTCCAACTTGGCTCAGAACTGCAAGACCTTTGCTACACACACAACGTTGATCGTTTTTCTCTCCCACTGCTTTTCATGATGGAAGCTGCTCTAAAGGCAGGAGTGGGATATGAAAAGATTATTGAAATTTAAGGTAGTGATAACCACTAGATTTCACACTAAATATTCTAACTTTAAATCATTGAAACTTCATTTGATTTCAGAAACTGTCTTGTTTCTTCTAAGAGAAAGAAGACACCCGGTACATTCAAACAGAAGAACACTGAGGAAATTATCTTTTTTTCTGTAACAAAAATTCACTGAGGTTATTTTATTTTTATTTTTTATTGTCCATAATTAGATACATCATTTAATGGGCAAAAGATGAGTTGCTATCCCCAGTTCCCCTATACGCCTCTTCCCCATCCCCAATCAGCTGGATATCCTCCTCCATGGGTCATCTGGATCAGTCCTTGGGGCAGGAGACCATGGATAGCCTAGGAGTCAGCCTGGTTCCACCGGCCCTAGTGTGTTGTTACTGAGGGGGGCCATGTCTCTGGATAGTCTCCCCCACTACGGCTCTCACAATCTTTCCACCCCCTCTTCCACTCAGTTCCCTGAGTCGTGGTGGGTGAGTATTAAGGCCGCTTTAATGTTGAGAACTTAGGCGTCTTTGTGTTGAATATCATTGGTTTCTATATCACTGGCTTATATTGTGTTGATTGAATGGTTGTGGCTGTGGGTCACTAGTTCATCCCATCATTCTCTGCGGGGTTCCATATGGATCCTCCATGGTATGTGATGGGTCATCTCTTGCCAGGATCTCAGCTATTGGCCTGTGGACTATTGGTAGGGTTGGATGGGCCACAGCTCTCTTGCTGCATTCTGAAAGAAATTATCTTTGACTATGAGGATAAGTGGTTTTTTATTTTAACTACAGAATAGAAGTGCTCTTGTAAATTCTGAATATCCACTGCTCTTTAAGCCCCCTTTTCTAGTGGTGATCTCTTTCTCCTTTTCCTCTCTCCTTCCCTCCTTTTCCCTCCTTTATTTTTTATGCCCTGTTGAGAAATTCATATGCATTTCAGATCTTTTCTTAATTTAGTCAGATATCAAACAGAATGTGCAATGTTTGTCTGACTTAGCACCATTACTTATTTAAAAATTGAACAAATGATTGAGAGCTCTTGGACAGCTGTGCAAAATAAAAGTGGATTATTGGATATTAATGCCCTCCTACTAAGAAAAAAATCTGAACTTAGAGAAGAAAAAACTGAACACTACAAAAGCTTCATTAGGGATAAATGTCATGCATTTTTTCATTTCTGATCACAGTGGGTTACCGTCTAAGATGCAAATAGATGACAGTGTTATATGAAGATATTGTATAGCCCCAAGCCTGACCATGGCAATATTCAGATCATTCATGATGGCAGTTCCAGTGGCTAACTACTGTGCATCTTTTCATTTTCTAAAGAAGCATGGGTTATTGGTAGTTTTCAAAGTCCACTCTCATAAGTCTTCCAGTTCCATAGCATAATCCAAGGGGACAGGCATCCTGATAGCAATTCTGTCTCCTCCACATCAGCACCAACTTGGGTTTATTTCATGTTTCATGCATCAGCACCTCAAACAGTACTCAGTACATATTTGGCACCCAAAAACTACTCAATAAATGATGGGGGGGGAGTGATGTTCTGTTGAAAACTGATTCTTCTGAAAACTACATATTTAAAGAAACATCGCTTTAATAAGAGATAAAACATAAGCAGCATGAAACATTCTGATCTAGTTCTATACCCTGGAGATAAAGGCTATATAGAGTTACTTTGCACAATATGCTAGTTTCCTGGTGCTCAGTATTTTGCAGCATACCCAACTACCCTCTATCTTCTCTTCGCAGCTGTACAGGTCATACAATTAGGATGTTATGTTAGGACTAGAGATATAGTTCAATTTTTGAGATGCTTGTCTACAGAGCCCAACAACCCGAGTTTGATTCCCCAGTATCCACTTAAAACCAGATGCACACAAAGTGGGGCATGTGTCTGGAGTTCATTTTCAGCAGCTGGAGGCTCTGGCATGCCCATTCTCTCAGTCTGCCTCTGTTCTCTCTATCTCTTCTGCTTGCAAATAAATAAAAAATTATATGTTTTAAAAGAAGCTATATTACCTTTGTACCTCTGTAAAACTTCCACATTCTTTTTTATCATCCAAATCATGACTCAAGCACTTTGTGATGGAATTGTTCAGTGGTGTGTTAAATTAGTACGTAATGGAAGGAGCCAGATACAGTTCTTACTACATGACTGGTTAAGGATTGTCTTTATATGTCTCTGGCTTACTTGTTCCAAGTTCTAAAACATCAAGATTTTGACAGTGTTCCTCCTATTTCAAATCTTCTAACCTTGAGCTCTGGAAATTGTGGAAATATTAAGCTAAACCTTCCTACATTGCTGATTCTGTGATTCCATTTGTCTCAAACAGGAATTACCAGGAAGAGCAGGAGGAAGATGCTCCCGGGGGAATTCCTAACCCTGGTTGAGACCACAAGGGCTGTGTTAAATAATACTCAGGAGAAAAGCAATGCTAAGTTACTTGTTTCTCCCAATGAAATCCCTTCAGATACTTACAAACATTCAGATTTCAGTTTAAGTGACTTGTAAAACCTCTATTTTTTCATTCATCTATCTCATTTTGTTCTTTAAGTGCACAATTGAGTTGATAACTAAATAATTACTATAAAATAATTTTAAAGTGACTGGTATTGTACTAATGTAATATTACTCATTAACTTGTCTAAAATATTGATAGTATAGTTAATAACCCATACTCATCATCTTTCCATTGGTTATGGTCATATCAAATGTCACAAAGTTAGCACATCACCAAAGCAATTCTTAGCAAACAACCAAGTTGTAATGAAATGGAGAATATACAAGGGTTTAAAAAAGTTACAATAAATTCTTTAAAACTAGAAATTTTGCATGCCTGTTCAATGCTGACTTCTTTATATATCATTGCATCTTTATGAATGTAGTATTTTAAAAAAACTATTCATTCAAGACATAGTAAATCAGGTGATTCACACATTCCTTAAAATTCAAAGAAACCAATAAGCCTAGTCTATATGTTTAATAACATAAAATAAAAATGATTTAAAATAAAAATGGGAACCTAAAGGAAGTGAATTCCAGTAAGTTAGGACACGGGAAGACAAACTGCTATCCACATATATGCTAAGCAGTGTTTTCACTAATTCATTTTATTCATGAATTGTATATCTTGACTATAGACAACTATTGAGAAAAGGAAACTCCACTTTGCTGCTCAATCCAGTTTTCCAGTGTAATGTATAAGTACAAAGTATACCAATGTTGACCTCACTAGGTACCAAAAAGTTTAAGAAGTTACAATTACACTAATAAAGTTACAACAGAAGCATTTGAAATTGCTTAGCACAGTATTTTATATCTCCTCTGTCTCCCTCCTTTTTTTTCATAGCAGGAGTAAGTACTGATTTTTGCAAGCTGTTCATAAAGGGTTATTAAATATCAACAAATGTGCAGCGCTATGAGACAGATGTCAAACATAATTCCTGCTGTTAGAATAACAGGAACAACCTGGGAGCAAGACCCTGGCTACTGGACCAGATCCTCCAGTCATCTATATACAGAACAGACCACATGACAATCAGTAAGTATCCTTACCTACTGAAAATTAGTGCACCTTACATGTTTAATCTGCATGCCCCACACACTTTGCTGTTTCCAGAAGATTAAATGAATTGAAGGAATTATAAATTTATATGCAATGATGTTTCTAGTTTTAATTAAATAAAATCCATCAAACAAGCCCCTACTGAGTGCAGTGTGGCTGCAACGAGGTTCTGAGAAGTGGGAGGTGAAATCGATAGTCACAGGGCAGCTCCGGTGAGAGGAGGAAGCTATTCAATTCTGATTCCAAACTAGGAGGAAGGACAGAATGACATAAGATAAGGTGAAGAGAGAATGTAGAATTAAAAGTAGCTTAATACAATTATAGGCATATACCTAAAAATAATATGAGGAATATAGAAGAAGCCAGTATATACACAGAATTATACTAAGTGGGGTACTCCCAGCCAGAATAATGGGGCAAGAGGAAAAAAAATAGAGTGCCTTGATATTGGAAAAGAGGAAGTCTAATTACCAAGTTTTTGAGTATATATATATATATATATATATATATATATATATATATATATATATTACCAGCAAAATGTGATCATCATAAAAGTTACTATAACAAAACACCAATAGCAAATTCTTTGATATAGAAATGAAGAAAGCAACTCCATTGTAAGAGTTACAAAAAAAAAAACTAAAATTAACCAGAGACAAAAGATACATAAAATGAAAACCTGTATTTTAAAATCAAAATTTATACATTCTGAAATCTGGGAAATAAGAAGTAACAGAATAAGCTCTTCAGCAGGAGGGAAATGGCTCAAACATGAGGCCAAACCAAATTAGGTTCAAAAACATAAAATTCTCACGAGCATACTGTAACCTAAAGAGTAAGTAGTGGGAGTCACCTGGTAAGAGGGGCCATGAGTAGTAGGGGAGAATGTCTAAGTTTGTGAACAATTGAGCAGTCTGACAGCCCCAGGTCCCGGCCACTGGTTCCTTCCCTCACTGAGCTGTTGACCAAAGTGACTCATGAGGTTCCAAAAACAAGACAGAATTCTGTCAAGGCTCTTGAATGCCCTCCCCAGGCCTGAGGCAAAACCCTGTTGCTGAAGAAACCACAGAATACCATCGTTCAGCATTGAGAGACTCTTC